>QEPC01012362.1:7641675-7673658 GCA_003113815.1 Sphenodon punctatus
AATGGGACGCTGTAATACCAGGGTACAAAATCTATCGGAATGACAGAGTAGATAGAGTTGGTGGTGGGGTGGCTCTATATGTAAAAGACAACATTGAGTCAAGTGCAATTAAAATTTTAAAGGATGCAAACTGTTCCCTAGAATCTCTATGGATAGAAATTCCAGGTATAAAGGGGAAGAGTATCGCAGTAGGGCTACACTATCATCCCCCTGACCAGGATGGAGAGACTGATAAAGCAATGCTAAAAGAGATTAGACAGGCTACTAAAGTCGGCAACATAATAATAATGGGTGACTTCAATTACCCTAATATCAATTGGGGGAATGTTTCCTCGGGGCGGGACGTGGAGGTCAAATTTCTGGATGCCGTAAATGACTGCTTCCTAGAACAGCTGGTCAAATACAATTAAAATTTTAAAGGATGCAAACTGTTCCCCATACACTCTAATACTCCCATCTTACTTTTTAGGCTTCTAGCATTTGCATATAGACATTTATGTGTATTCTTTTTATTTTTTCTTACTGTGCACATTATAGGGAACTGTATCAGGCACCCTGGAATTGTTATTTATCTGTTCTCCAGTGAATTCTACCTGAAGTTCCTTAATTTTTATCCCTTTCTCAGTCTTAAGCAACTCTAAATCCCCTAAGTTAACATCATCCGACATAGATGCCACAGTCCGAACTGTGCACTCCACAGTGCCTATCAGCTTTCCCCCGGGTTCTAGTTTAAAAACCTGTTCTATCATATTTTTAATTTTTAGTGCCAGCAGCCAAGTTCCATTCTGGTTAAGGTGGAGCCCATCCCGTCTGTATAGGTTCCCCCCTTCACAGAAGGCTGCCCAGTTCCTGATAAATCTAAAGCCTTCCTTTTAAATGGGTGGTACCATAGGTATTCACTGGGTGGACTTGTCTTGTGTGGTATCATCTCATCTAAAAACAGCCCTAGTATATGGCATGGGGAGCCTTTTCCCATTTGTAGGGAAATTAGTACAAGTTCCCAGGACTGGATAGAAGCTGAGGGAGGGAGTGTTAAAGAATGTGCTCAGGCTGGGGAAGGAAGAAGATGGTCAAGTTTTTAAATTTATTATTATTATTATTATTATTATTATTATTATTATTATTATTATAGCACCAGCAATGTACCTGGTGCTGTACAATCAGTAGTTATAGCAGGTCCCTACCTCAGGAGGCTTACAGTCTAAGAGAGACAAGGAAAGGGGAGACAAGGGAGATGTGAACATCAGGAGAGACAGGGATACATTCATGAGGTTGAGAAAATGCAGGTGGACGTGCTTAGCTTAGTTACAGGTAAGAAATTCTGAGTGAGGGAGGGAAGAGGACACAATTTCACTCATGACGAGCCAGGAAAAGCCTGATGGAAGAGGTAGTTTTCAGGAGGGATTTGAAAGTTGCGAGGGAGGGAGCAGAGTTAACGTATCCAGGAAGGGAGTTCCATGTCTGGGGGCAGCAAGGGAGAAGGGGTGGGGATGTTTAGAGGAGCTGGGAGTTGCAAGCAGGTGAGGGTGGGGGCAGAGGACAAGCAAAGCTCCCGGACTGGAATGCGGTGGAATACAAGAGCAGAGAGATATGGGGGAGCAAGGCCATGAAGAGTCTTGAAGGTGAAAACCTAGCGGTTTTGCTGAATGCGTTCCAGTAGAGGGAGCCAGTGGAGAGGACTAGGAGGGGCTGTTCATGGTCAAAGTGACGGGCGAGGTGGATGACTTTGATAGCAGAGTGCTGAACGGAGATGAGGGGAGTGAGATCAGAGCAGGGGAGACCAGTAAGGAGGAAGTTACAGTAGTCGGGTATATATAAGTTATATATTGCATTTCCATGATTGCAATTTTGTTACGGCCTATGGCCAAACAATAAACATTATTATTATTATTATAGTAGTCGGGCAACAGTAAGGTAAGGCCAGATTTTAGTAATATTATACAGAGCAAAGCGCCAGGATTTGGCAACAGTCTGGATCTGAGGCATAAAGAAGAGGGAGAAGTCAAAGAGATTAATCCTAGACTATTCATCTGAGGGACAGGCTGGATGGTGACTCCCTCCATGGAAATGGAGGGAGAAGTAGGAGGGGAAAGTTTGGGGGGGAAGATGAGGAGTTCGGTCTTGGCGATAATAAGCTTGAGTTGGCGGCGAGACATCCAAGCAGAGATGTTCATGGATCCATCCTTTATCCCTGAGGGCATGCCCTCATCTCTGCTCATTTCCCCGGAGCCCACTCTTTCAGTGTTTGAGGGTTGTTGGGACTGGATCCACAGGCCAAATCTAGGAATTGGAAAGAGGACAAATCAACAGCTGGTTTGGGACAGGTTTGGGGCATGGGGGGTGGCAGAGGTGCCCCATCACTAGCATACAGAGTGCTGCCGATATATCCGTGTTATGATTCCTGGTTAGTCTTCGTTTGCATCATTAGTGTTCTTCCTGCATCGTGGATAAATTTAAGGGGCAGCACCATAAGGCTTCCAATCCATTGGGATACAGAACATAATTTGGCCTCTGATTTCTCCAATATTGAAATGGGAGCAATTGAAAGGAAAGCTACGTTGCTTCCACCCCCCCACCCCCCGCAAAGTGTGCAGTAATTTCTGGTGGTTACACATATTTTGCGTGCACATTGTGTTTTGGGGGGGGGAGGGTTACCCCAAGTCCTCCCTAGGGGGTATGGGGTAACAGGGGGGCTCAGTCATTATATTTTTAAACCGTATATCTAATCATTAGCTGGATCATTAAGCCTATTCCTTTCATGTCTCCAGCAGCTCATCCTTGTCTGAGTTCCTCAGAGAGAGATTGTGAATATGCATGACACCTTCAGCTAGGAAGTTATTTTCTGTTGCATCTCGTTAGCAAAGCAAAGTCTCAAAACAGGCTTCCCTCTTCTTGGAGACATAGCTCAGGAGGATAATTCATCTTTTGCTTTTGCTGAATGCCTAAAAATACATATTCCCAAATATTTGATCAAAGATGATAAGACTAGTCTCCCATTTTAACAGCATGTATATGTGATGTATCTGTGCTCTTGACGTGTTCCAAGAACTGGGACAACACGAGAGTTAGGAGATGAGATAAAGCTCCATTTAAATGTTTCCCACTTTTTAGAGCTGAAACGAGTACCTGATTTGTAATACCTGCATTTTGGGTACTGTTTTGGGTACCTGAATACTGAATAGTGTTTGAGTACACAAAATACCAACTGATTACTGAAATACTGACATACCAACAACGGCTAAACCAATATACTGAAAAATCCCAAATTTGTCCCAGATTTTTCAGGATTTTTACTTTTTCAGTATATTGATTGTTGGTATTTTGGTAATACTTGGTAGTTTAGGTACCCGACTGAAAATCGATCTGGGTACCCCAAAATATTTTGTTTGATTTGGGTACCAAAAATTCAATGGTTATATCCATTTTTGTGGGTACTTGTTTCAGCTCTATTAATGACCAAGTAGCACTAGAGGTGAAATGAATATTCACAAAAATGGGTATACCTTGTTGAAATTGCAGAACTTGATCTGACCTGTACTAATCGGTACCCGATTACTACCTGACAGGTGACCTGATGTTCTGTTTCATTATTTTTTGTCCTGATTTTCTGACTTCTGGTACCATTTGTCTGACTTCCTGTCTCGATTTCTGTACTGATTTAGGTCGGTAAAACAGTAAATCTATAAATCGGTAACTCGGTAATGGCAATTTCTGGTATTCTGGGGTAGCCTAGTACCTTATCCAGGTACCAGTTGTGCACTCAATGGACTATTTCAAAATGTGGGTATTGTCCATGGTTAGGAAATGCACTACCCATTTCAGCTCTAAGTAGATACAAAGCCCTATGGTACAAATCTAGTTTGCAGGGTGGGTGTATACACTCAGATTTAAGAAAGGAAATTAGTGGCCCACCCGTCTCCTCCAACATGTGGACTTTTATCCAATGGAGTCCAGTATCCTCACCCCCTGTGGACGACGTCTCCTCTTCCATGTTACACTGTAGAATAATCTGTTCCATGGGGAGGAGAACAGACTCCCCATGTGCAGTATGTCAGTATCTTCAGACACCCATGCAGCAGAAACCCAGAATTCTCCCCGACTTGATGATGATGATGATGATGATTGATTTTTATTATTATTATTATTATTATTATTATTATTATTAGCATTTATATATAGCGCAAGAAATGTACCTGGTGCTTTACAGAGAATAAAATAGACACGGTCCCTGCCCGAGAGCTTACAATCTAAAGACAGGGGGAGGAGAGACAGGGAAGGGGGAACAGAGGGAGAGACAAGGGATGCGACATTCATGAGGATGTGAGAACTCAGGTGCACGTTCTTGGCTTGGTTACAGTAAATAGGAGTTTGCAGATAACAGGTGGGGGATAATCCTGGGTGGATTATGTGGGTGGCCTGCCCTGTCCCCAGTGCCCTGCCCCCTACCATGACAGGCAGCCATGGAGACCAGCCATGGTGGCCCCCACCCTGTGGCCAAACAGACGCGTTGGCCCACCGTGGTCCTTGTGTTGGACCATGTGGGTGGCACTTGCTCAGAACGTGCTCCCAAGATCATCCAGGGGACTTGTTCCAGGCCAGCCAGCTACCCGCCTCAGGGCAGTAACGGGCTAGGGGAGAAGCAGATATTTGCTGAGTCCCAGATCACAGTGGTCCAGCGTCACGTCTGTCTTCACCCGTAATCAGCATACTGGGTGAGAAGGGTCATTTGATGCCCCATCAGAGCAATAGTGCTATTACAGAGCCTCCTAGGACGTGTACTTTGGGACCGGCAGAAAGATGAATGAATCCCAGGCTGCTAACTCCCTACCACCATTTCTTGTAGTGCCCTGCTTAGCAATTGGAGGGATTTGTGACTCCCGAGCTAGCATCCCTTCTGGGGCCTAACGGAAGTGAAGTAGGAGGAGCAGCTTACGCCAACAATGTCTCTATTGCTGCCTTGGTAACAAAGATTCACTGTCTTCAGAAAGAGATGCTCTAGGAAAAAGAAAAGAGGATAATATGTACGATGTATAGGTAAATAATTGAGCCCCACTGGAATGCAGCCATGGACATGACACTCCGTCTGACTCTGCTGGTAATTTCCATTTCTCCAAGGAAGGGCTGTGTAACTGATGCTCTTTGTTTTGGGTATGTTAATGATTGCAAAAACAAATAGAGGTAGACAGGTCCTGCCTTGAGTATCTCTGCATGTTCATGAGCGATTATTTTTATGTAGCTTGTGTCTACGTTGTAGCAAGCTCCCCAGCAGTGTTGCACATTCATGGGCTTCTGAAACAGACATCTCAGAGGCAGCCTCGAGGGAGTAGTGCCCCAGAGAGTGTTTCCAGGAAGGAGACGGGCTGCAAGAGCACCGGGGGGAAGGTTCTCTCTAAAGGGGAATGTTCCTCTCCACTCCCGAGACTGGTTGCTGAAGTGCCCTAGAGCTGGCAGCTGGCCTGGAATGCTGAGGTCCTGATAGATCACCTGAGCCTGGATCAGGTTGGTTGCTTGAGTCAATCACCACAAGACCACCCCTGTTCTAGGGCTTTAGCTCATTCAGAGGATGGCAGGCTGTATTTGGACCTTAGGAAGAGGTTCCAGGACCCACTCAGGGACAGCGTTTGGGCAGCTCCCTTGTTTAGTCTTGTGGGACAGGACTGTCTCGCTCGCTTGGGAGGTATGTGGCTGCCTTTCAGGGCTCTGGATAGCAGACTTGTCACAGGGACATGGCTTGGATGATGTGGTGCAGGAGATCTGGTCTCCCTGAGTATAGCAAGCCTTGCCCCCAGTTCTGTGTGACCACATGTTGTTGTCCCCTGTCTTCCCACAGTGAGTACCTATTTACAGCACCTTCTGTGGGAGAGGCCTGTTTTGTGACTTAGTGGGTGTTTTTAGACGGACGGGCTGCCCGCTTCACCCCTGCGTGGTCCATCTGTCTAAAGGCGGCCTGCCCGATGTTGAATCGGACCAGGCTCTGCCTGCCACTGGTGGTGCTCCAGAATATCCCAGAGTGCTATCAGCGGAGTGGGCCAGCTAAACCCAGGCCGGTGGACTATCTAAAATGCAGACCCATGCTGCTGCTCCGCTTCCAGCCAGCTGTTGCCCCAGGCAACACCATAGCATTGCAGACACTCTAGCCTGCACCTCTATGGTGCGGGGAGCGCTGCGCAGGCAGACCGTGGGTCAGGGAACCTGTTGGGCCCACCTACACTCTAGCCTGCACCTCTATGGTGTGGGGAGCACTGCGCAGGCAGATCGTGGGTCAGGGAACCTGTTGGGTCCACCTAGCCCAGGCAGGGCCAGGAGCAGGCAGATGTGGGGGTGCATCCCCAGAACAGCTCTGGGAGTGGGCAGGCCCTGAAAATACCCATAGGAGGACATGTGGCACATTGCATACCTCCCAACAGTCTCCACTTGAGAGGCACAGTCCCCCTTTTGGTGCTGAATCTCACAGTTCCTCTTCCAGGGAAGAGAGACAAAAGGCTGGTATTCAAACCTCAGGCACCTCTTTCCTGGTTGCCTCCCAGAAAAAGTACCTGAGAGGATATTAGGGCCAATCCCAAGCCCTGTGGATCCTGTGTGCAGACGCGTGCACGTGACTGCACACGGTACCATTGCCGGCACATAGTGCCGTGTGGAAAATGTGCACATGCATGCGGAGCTTGGGATCGGCCCCGCCCGGGAGATGGTGGAACAACAAGGAACTAAGGGGAATAAGCAGGAGAGTGTCTGTCTATTGTTATGAACTTGGAATATTGCGAGGTGTGTATGCATGGGTGAGTGAATGAGGGGACGGAGTTTACTTACTGAGGGGTGGAGCTTATTGGTGCGGACTGGAGGCAGAGCTTGTCCCTTTGGCTTCTAGAAATGTCGGGAGGTATGCATTGGGAAGCTCTGACTTGTGCTTGCATGGGACCTAAAAGGCCCCATGGCAGTCCAGTTGAAATATAGAATGGCACCAGTGTGGAGGAAGAAAGATGAGGAGGGGAAGGTAAGAACTTCATTCCTGGAGGCTTGAGTTAGTCCTATGCACTGACTCCAAGCAAACCTGCAGGAGTTAGTCCAATTCCAGACCTGGTTTTGGACTATGGCTTTATTTCTATGCCTTCCTTCAGCAGATGGTTTTGCTTGACACATTGTCCTAGCTCGTTTACTTAACTACCCAATTCATAAATGGAAACCCCAGTTGGATGTCTATCAAATGGAACGGGTTATAAATGAGAAATGTTTCCCCTTCATATTCATCAGTTTCCTAGAGCCTTTGTTCTTATGAAACTCACACAGCTCTCAGCAGCAGGGGGGATAAGGGGCAGCTGTTTCTTTATCACACATGCCGCTGAGAAATCATTGCTTGGTAATTTGCAAATACTGGCTTCAGACCATCAGCCGCAGTAGCGTATGCAGTTGTTGAAGAAAATTGCGTTGCTGTTAACGTAAATGTTATCTGGCTGTGTATGGGCATACATAGGAGTGTGTGCATGTGTGTGTTGACAATAATGTTGAAACAAGGCTTATATACATGTGATAGGAGAGATTTGTAAATGATGGATTGGTCTGGGTTCAGATAAAGCCTAAACTGTGTTTTGGGTTCTAGAATGACCTGGGGTGGTCATGGTTCTATGTATAACAGCTGTGTCCAGGATCTCACTCAGTCAAGTATCAGGTCCTCATTCTGCTAGGCTTCCTGCAGGCAATCTCATTGTCAGAGATTATAGAAGAAAGTAGGGGCAAAAGCAAGGTAACAAAATGATATTTAACACTTGGCTGTGAGCGAGCTGAAACCTTCTAGACTCATAGGGTTGGATGGAATGTGAGGGATGTATAGGAGTCTGTCCCATTACGTTTGCTCCTCCACATTCCCTAATGGGTTTTCTTTGACCTGAGTTGATCAATAGGAGTTCTGCTGAGCAAAGGACTGCAGAGTCTGAACTTTCCTCTTAAAGATCCAACTAGTTAATGGATCCCTCCCATGGGTTGCAGTCCTCAAGAACACGTGCCATCGACTTTGGTGTCAGCCAAATGCAATCATGCCCTCCAATCTTATTCTTTTTAACTCTTATGTAACTCAAATACTGTTACTGGTCACTTTATGGAATGACATCTTGACCATGGCCATTGACATGGTTGCACCCAGGCATCCGCTCCCACCACTGCGACAGCACAGGTCCCTATCAAATATAGAGGACCTAAGAGAGTTGTAGCAGGATTGTAGGCAGTTATAGCAGGAGGTTGCTTCCAGGAGGTTGCTTTTGTTGCAAGAGTCATGCTTTTTGTGTGTTTTGAGCAGCTATTGGATGGTTTAATGGTTTTTAGCTTCCCTTTTGTGGAATGTCTAGTTGTAGCTTGTTTTTAGCCTTGCCGTAAGTTTTACCTTTTTTACACCTTTGTTCTTCACCTTTTGTTTGACACAATAAGGGCTGACGGCCACTGGGCCATTAAACTCCACTGACTGACTGACTCACTCACTGTACTCCTCATTGTTCCAGGAGGTAGCATTTGTGCATTTTAATAGTTCCCAGATTCCCCTCCCCCTCAAAATTTCCCTCCCCCTTTTCAAAAGTCACCACATATATTGCCATCACTACTATTGGGCATCGTATTATCCTGCATTGGTTCTCTTTCTTGTCAAGAATGCATTGACTAATTAGGCAAGCAGTAGGGGATTCATCCCCAAAGGGAAATCACCTCTATTTCCTCCTGCAGCAACTAAGGTGGAGTGACAGGCAGATTAATCCTATCGCGCATTATGAGAAATGTGTGTGATGGATTTAGCATGATTGTGAAAACTTGTTTTCCAGCTTAACTTTTGGAGAGTTAATGCACATTACACCTGGCCTATCCTGTGACTTAATCCTTTCACACACTCAAAAATAAAGTTGAGGGGAGGGGAGGAAGGGTTTTTCAAGTACTAAGCATCTTGTGTGAAATCAGCCTAAGCTTTTGTGGTGAAGGCAAATAATACAGGTTGGTCCCTGGGATTCGGAGCATCTTCCTAGCCTTAATAATATCAAGATTGGCTTTTTAGGACATTTTCTTACAGCTGCTGGTACAGTTGCCACATCCTTGAATGGGCACAGATCAAAGGTGTCACTTAAATCATCCTCAGCAACTAAAAAGGAGAAATCTGTTGTAACTAAAAAAGTAACCTGTCTTGCTCACCTGCCTTTCCGAACAGTATTCACACAGTATATTACCAATATAAATTCTATTACAAGCTGGTAATTCTCAGTGCATGCTCCTTAGCCTTCCTTTTCAGTGGGGAATATGTGGAAAGCCCAGTCTGCTCTAAGAAAACTTAAATAATATGCCATCAGCTATATATAATTTTGCATAGCAGAGCTGGGGTTATGGCATTTTTGTTCATGATTAAAGATCTTCAAAAATCCTTTCACGCCGCAGCGCTGTAAATGATGGATTTTTCACGTTAATGAAAGAAGCCCTCGGAGCCCTCTGGAGCTGGCTGTTCTATTTTTACAGTTTTGTAGTGGAGAGCGAGCAGTGATAGGTCACTGTGTCTTTATTACATTTCATTGTAAGCATTAAAACTCTGTAGCTGGGTTTGGTTGTCATCCAAGCTGGACCATCGTTAACCTGGTTCTGGGGAGGGATCCAGAAGTCAGACTTCTGCTTTCCATAATTTCAGTGAGAGGAATCTTCTCGGGGGGGTTTAAATTCAGGAATGTAGGGTATTTTCAGACGTACTGGGCCGTTTGACCCACCATGCTGTCCTTTAGACGTGCCGGCCCCATCACTGTAGGGAATCAGGGAGGGGGCGGGGCAGTGCGGTGCGACGTGCCCCAGCCCCCCACGCTCCCTTGGCTGCCCTCGGGGAGATGGGCGGGCGCAGCAGCCAATGAGGCCACTGCACCTGATCTCTATCTGTGGCCTAGGCCACAGTCAGGAACGGGGCAAGGTAATTGATGTTACTTTTGCCCCTTTCCTGATCGTGGTCAATCTAACCATGGTTCCGGCCCTGAGGCCGGCCTCAGAGCCGGAACCATGGTTAGCTTTGAACCCCGCCAAGGATTCACCGTGGTGAACATCTGGCTGGGCTCAAACAGACGTTTCACCCATCACAGCCACTCCATGGAATCTACTGTAGTTCAGTGGGGTTGATTGTGGTGGCGTCACAGCTGAAAATACCTATAGACACCCTGTTTGGATTGACAACATTTAAAAATAAAATAAAATGCATCTCTTGTGTAAGGATATGGGTGAGATCAGCTAGATAGAACAAAAAATCTAGAAGATAGGAATCCTGGGTTTTGTTACCTTGCTGTGCTTGTGAAGTGATCCTTGCAGTATGGTTAGGGCTACGAATTTGTTATGGAAATTTTCTTTAAAAGCCATGAGTTGGTCATGGCAGGAATGAGAAAAGGTCGCGGAAAACTCATGGGTAATTTAAAAAAAATTATTCAATATTGTATTTTGTAAACCCCCCGCCCCCTCGATTGTAAACTCAGGGATTAGATTGTAACCCACCCAGCACAGAATAGAAGAAGAAGGAAAACACCCCTCACCCCTTAGATTGTAAACCCAGGGACTGTAAAACCCTTTGAAAGCCCCAGGCTTAGACTGTAAGCCCAAGCAGGGGATGAAGGCCGAGGAAATGCTGCCGTCTCCTCCTGGGCGCCTCTTGAAGCTCTGACAACGGTAACATTCTCTGTCTCTGCTCCCGCCGCCGCACCATGCCGCGCCGCCACTTGACCATGCCCAAAGCTCCACCCTCCACAAGAAACAACACTGAGGAGGGGTTTGGAGCTCCAGGGAGAGGCCATGGCTGTACCCGGTGGCGCCCAGCGTGCTATTCTCGCCGACTTCTTGCCGTGCCGCCACGTCTCCACAGCCAGGGAGGGGTTTGGGGTTACAGGGAGACCCCGTGGATCTTCTTAGTACCATTGAGTGTGCTCTTCTCACCAGCTTCTTGCCGGTTCCGCTCTTCAGTTTGGCGGAAATCTCAAAAAACTTGGGAAAATCACGGAAGTCATGGGAAGACTGCGGGAGGCAAAAGTCACTAAAAACGTGACTTTTGTCATGAGTGTGACAAATTCTTAGCAGGAAGTATGGTAGGTCCTGCCATGGTGCCGGGGGAGGGTGGGGGTAGACTGGACTAGATGGCCTTTGAGGTACCTTCCAGCTCTGAGACTCTGAGGTTCGGTGAACTCTCACGTGGGGAATTTAGACGTTCCCCCACCACCTGGAAGATAGCCGGGCGCCATTGTAAACAGCAGCGCCCAGCGATTTCCGCATGTTTCGTGACCCGGTCCCCACTCTTTCCCATGGGGTCAGGGCCGCTCACAACATACAAAAATATAAAAACCAATACAAATATTAAACTGCCTAAAATATCAGTTTAAAACTGCTTCCACTCCTGCCCCCTCCCAAACCTTATCCCCCCCTGCTAAAAGCCCATCCAAATAATTAGGTTCCTGCCCCCAACTTCTATATGGCTCCCGGAGCTTGAAATAATTTTCAAAGTGTCCCTTGGGAAGGAAAAGATTCCCCACCCCCGATTCAGACAGTAAAATATACCAAATTTGTATCACGGCTGTGTTAATATTGCTGTTGGGCTCTTGAGTTTTCACATTCCCCGATTCCCACTTTAATCTGCGTGGCCTTACCGTTGCATTAATGCTGGGTTGCTGTCTTTTATTTGCAATAGAAATGGTTTTTTGTGTGTTTTTTCAAAAGGAAGTGAGCAGGCCAAAAAAAAATTATTGTCCCTGTGCACCTACAGTGAAAGTGCTGTTTTGGCTTGGCACAATGGTAGGTTTCACTTCCTACATCCCAGCTTTCTGAGTGTTTCCATGAAAAGCCAACCTGGTATCACATGAAAAGAAACAGCTGATCTGCAGCTCCTTTATTTCAGACTAAGACAGGTCTGACCTTTTCAATTCTATGGTTCAGTGACTCTACCTAGGACTACTGGCATCCAGGACGGACAGCATAAAAGCGCTTTCAGCTCCAACTACTGAAAAGCAAGAGGGAAGTTCATTTAAATCAGAGTCCTAAGGAGGATTCACTAGGATGATTTTTTTTCTCTGGAAAAATGAGTAAAACAGGGGAGTGGGAGTTTCTGCATGAAGCTTTCTAAAAGCTCCCGAAAGTTCAGACTTAGGAGATGGTGAAGCCTAGAGGATAAGAACTGAACCTGAGAGATCAGTATTTAGATCTTGTGTTAGCCACGAGCTCTTGCGGTGACCTTTGGAAAGTCATTTTCTCTCTTTCTCAGACTCAGTTTCCCATCCATAAAATGGGAATTATGACCTATCCTGCAGGGTTGATGTGAGGATGAAGGCTAAAGATTGTAAAACACTTTGATCCAGCTATATAAAAGGACTATATAAACAACAATAATTTACCCAGCATACTGAGAGTTTGAAAATCTGGTCATTGGCGATAAAAGAGGAAGTGCCAAGTGCTATGCTTTTTTGAAAAGAAGAATGTATTCCGAGGCTGTGGAACTCCTGGTGGCGGTCTGTTTGGCCCGGACCTCGCCTCCTTTAGAAGACAATGTAAGACCTGGCTGTTCTGCCAGGATTTTGGTGTGGAAGATGGATAGCGCGGGGGGGAGGGTTGGGTTTGGGATTTTTTAGCTCCGTTCATTCAGATATTGTATTCCAAAGTTATTTCTTGATTTTATAATGTATTTCATCTTATTTTATATTTTGTCTTAGCTTATTTGTACGCTGCCTCGAGCTGCCTTTTGGCAGGAGGGGGGCGGGATAACAAATGGGTGTAATCAAATAATAAAATAAAGAAGTGCCACACTGGGTCAGACCAATGGTCCATCCAGCCCAGTATCCTGTCTCTGACAGTGGCCAACTTCAGCTGCTTTAGAGGGGGAAGCAAAGTGGTTTAAATGCTATCTTTTATTGGACCAACTGCTGTTGGTGAAAATGAGCAAGCGTTCGGGCTACACTGGGCCCTTCCTCAGGCATGCAGCCTAGCCAGTCATAAATATTCAGAGAAGCAAGCACACAATAGGTCATTAATGCAGTGATCAATTTCCAGCTATTCTCTCCCAGACCCTGGCAGTCATGAGGTGTCATCCCCATGCCAACTTGACTAATAGCCATGTACAACCTTATCCCCTAAAAATCGTATCCAAGTCGCCAATGTGCCAGGTGCTAAAAGATGGGAATGTGGTTTGAATTCAGGGGCGTAAGTATCATAGGGACAGGAGCGACATTTGTCCAGGAGCCCAAGCTGGGGGAGTGGATGGTGGCAGGTGGGGAGAGTCCATTTCTTGCACCTGGGCCTATTCCAACTCAGCTACACCCCGGTTTGAACTCATGATTTCCTGTGCCTCATCTTCCGGAACATTCCCCCATGGCTACAGAAGATCTGAGGTTTTCCTTTGGTTTCATTTTCTCCTACAATAATTCCAGACACTGATAAACGCGTCAGGAGTTGGCAGAACTAATGTGCCATGGAGTTTAGTAACCAGGCTGCCCCTGGGTGGGATCAGTTGTCTCTGTTCCACACACCTGCCTTTCGGGATTTCTGCATCCTCTTTTCCCCTTCCGGTGTATTTATTTGTACGCCGCCCTGAGCTAAACCACTAATCATGGTTTAGCGTTCACCATGGATTGCGGTAGAAAATAAAAGGAAAGAAAACTGATTTCTGACAGAAATCAGAAAATGAAAACAAACAAAAAATGAGACAAATTTGTCCAGTTCCTGAGGGGCCCTGAACATCAACGCATAGACCAGGTATGGGCAAAGCTCCCAGTCCCAAGAGCTGGGTACTAAAATCTTCATAGAGTTGAGAGTCAGCGGACAGTTGCAAAGATGTGTACATGCCCCTCAGACGCATCAACCAGGTGGAGCCTCCCCTCTCCTCCTGTCCCCTCCCTCCCGCTCTATCATTGGCTGGTGGAGCTGGAGTTCTACAGTCCTGGCTGCTGAGATTCTGAGGACAAGCTGCATTATGTAGCTGCTGAGATTCGGGTGCAGTGAATTAAGACACAGGATCATTAAGACAGGATATTTTTTTTGGGGGGGGGAGGCTATGGGTATTTTATATTTGGTTTTATCGGTTTTATTTTTTGTATTTCATACAAGGGCCTGCAGAGAGGCATTCTTGGTTGCTGCCCTAGTGCTACGGAACTCCCTTCCCCGTAGGCCTGCCAGAGTCCAAGCCTGACCGTATTCTGGAGGCAGTGTACGACTTTTCTTTTTGTCAGGCGGGGATAGAGGTTGGGTGGGTGAGTTTTGGGGGATGAAGGTAAGGATTTTTAGTAGAGCTGAAATGAGATTTTGCTCTTCTCGAAAATCTTGTCAAGAATAAGCTTCTTGCCAAGATTTTCTTGTCTCAAGGGTCTCGCGAGAAACTCAACAGTCCCGTGAGATTCTCAAGAACTTCAAAATAGCAAAAAATTGGACTGCGCGTGGGCAAAAATAGCCACCAGGGCCGTTCTGCACATGCGCGGACATTTTGGGGATGCGCAGATCATTTTTTAGGCATTTTTGAGATTCCCAAGTTTCTCGTGAGAATATCAAGTTTCTTGGGAGACTCTTGAGTTTCTCGCGAGATCTCACTGGGGCTGCGAGATTCTCGTGAGGTTCATGTGAGAATTTATTTCATTCTCATTTCAGCCCCTAGGGGATTTCACTGTATTGTTTTTTATTTTTACTATTTTTCTCTTTGTGTNTCCAACTACTGAAAAGCAAGAGGGAAGTTCATTTAAATCAGAGTCCTAAGGAGGATTCACTAGGATGATTTTTTTTCTCTGGAAAAATGAGTAAAACAGGGGAGTGGGAGTTTCTGCATGAAGCTTTCTAAAAGCTCCCGAAAGTTCAGACTTAGGAGATGGTGAAGCCTAGAGGATAAGAACTGAACCTGAGAGATCAGTATTTAGATCTTGTGTTAGCCACGAGCTCTTGCGGTGACCTTTGGAAAGTCATTTTCTCTCTTTCTCAGACTCAGTTTCCCATCCATAAAATGGGAATTATGACCTATCCTGCAGGGTTGATGTGAGGATGAAGGCTAAAGATTGTAAAACACTTTGATCCAGCTATATAAAAGGACTATATAAACAACAATAATTTACCCAGCATACTGAGAGTTTGAAAATCTGGCCATTGGCGATAAAAGAGGAAGTGCCAAGTGCTATGCTTTTTTGAAAAGAAGAATGTATTCCGAGGCTGTGGAACTCCTGGTGGCGGTCTGTTTGGCCCGGACCTCGCCTCCTTTAGAAGACAATGTAAGACCTGGCTGTTCTGCCAGGATTTTGGTGTGGAAGATGGATAGCGCGGGGGGGAGGGTTGGGTTTGGGATTTTTTAGCTCCGTTCATTCAGATATTGTATTCCAAAGTTATTTCTTGATTTTATAATGTATTTCATCTTATTTTATATTTTGTCTTAGCTTATTTGTACGCTGCCTCGAGCTGCCTTTTGGCAGGAGGGGGGCGGGATAACAAATGGGTGTAATCAAATAATAAAATAAAGAAGTGCCACACTGGGTCAGACCAATGGTCCATCCAGCCCAGTATCCCGTCTCTGACAGTGGCCAACTTCAGCTGCTTTAGAGGGGGAAGCAAAGTGGTTTAAATGCTATCTTTTATTGGACCAACTGCTGTTGGTGAAAATGAGCAAGCGTTCGGGCTACACTGGGCCCTTCCTCAGGCATGCAGCCTAGCCAGTCATAAATATTCAGAGAAGCAAGCACACAATAGGTCATTAATGCAGTGATCAATTTCCAGCTATTCTCTCCCAGACCCTGGCAGTCATGAGGTGTCATCCCCATGCCAACTTGACTAATAGCCATGTACAACCTTATCCCCTAAAAATCGTATCCAAGTCGCCAATGTGCCAGGTGCTAAAAGATGGGAATGTGGTTTGAATTCAGGGGCGTAAGTATCATAGGGACAGGAGCGACATTTGTCCAGGAGCCCAAGCTGGGGGAGTGGATGGTGGCAGGTGGGGAGAGTCCATTTCTTGCACCTGGGCCTATTCCAACTCAGCTACACCCCGGTTTGAACTCATGATTTCCTGTGCCTCATCTTCCGGAACATTCCCCCATGGCTACAGAAGATCTGAGGTTTTCCTTTGGTTTCATTTTCTCCTACAATAATTCCAGACACTGATAAACGCGTCAGGAGTTGGCAGAACTAATGTGCCATGGAGTTTAGTAACCAGGCTGCCCCTGGGTGGGATCAGTTGTCTCTGTTCCACACACCTGCCTTTCGGGATTTCTGCATCCTCTTTTCCCCTTCCGGTGTATTTATTTGTACGCCGCCCTGAGCTAAACCACTAATCATGGTTTAGCGTTCACCATGGATTGCGGTAGAAAAAAAAAGGAAAGAAAACTGATTTCTGACAGAAATCAGAAAATGAAAACAAACAAAAAATGAGACAAATTTGTCCAGTTACTGAGGGGCCCTGAACATCAACGCATAGACCAGGTATGGGCAAAGCTCCCAGTCCCAAGAGCTGGGTACTAAAATCTTCATAGAGTTGAGAGTCAGCGGACAGTTGCAAAGATGTGTACATGCCCCTCAGACGCATCAACCAGGTGGAGCCTCCCCTCTCCTCCTGTCCCCTCCCTCCCGCTCTATCATTGGCTGGTGGAGCTGGAGTTCTACAGTCCTGGCTGCTGAGATTCTGAGGAGAAGCTGCATTATGTAGCTGCTGAGATTCGGGTGCAGTGAATTAAGACACAGGATCATTAAGACAGGATATTTTTTTGGGGGGGGGGGAGGCTATGGGTATTTTATATTTGGTTTTATCGGTTTTATTTTTTGTATTTCATACAAGGGCCTGCAGAGAGGCATTCTTGGTTGCTGCCCTAGTGCTACGGAACTCCCTTCCCCGTAGGCCTGCCAGAGTCCAAGCCTGACCGTATTCTGGAGGCAGTGTACGACTTTTCTTTTTGTCAGGCGGGGATAGAGGTTGGGTGGGTGAGTTTTGGGGGATGAAGGTAAGGATTTTTAGTAGAGCTGAAATGAGATTTTGCTCTTCTCGAAAATCTTGTCAAGAATAAGCTTCTTGCCAAGATTTTCTTGTCTCAAGGGTCTCGCGAGAAACTCAACAGTCCCGTGAGATTCTCAAGAACTTCAAAATAGCAAAAAATTGGACTGCGCGTGGGCAAAAATAGCCACCAGGGCCGTTCTGCACATGCGCGGACATTTTGGGGATGCGCAGATCATTTTTTAGGCATTTTTGAGATTCCCAAGTTTCTCGTGAGAATATCAAGTTTCTTGGGAGACTCTTGAGTTTCTCGCGAGATCTCACTGGGGCTGCGAGATTCTCGTGAGGTTCATGTGAGAATTTATTTCATTCTCATTTCAGCCCCTAGGGGATTTCACTGTATTGTTTTTTATTTTTACTATTTTTCTCTTTGTGTTAATTTTATTTATTTATCTATTTATTTATTTTGTAAGCCGCCCTGAGCCTTCACAGAAATGTGGGGTATAAATTTTAATTAATTAATTAATTAAATAAATATGTATGTGGGCTTTTTAAAAAAAAAATGATTATGTTAACCTTCGAGGAAGGGTGAGTTAAAAATTCAACTAAATAAGTAAGTGGAAAAAGGCTGAGAGGTGGCCCCATGGACCCTGTTTTATAACGACCCACCCTAGACCTGACTAAAAAGATGGGTGGCTTGACCAGAAGCCCAGTCTTCTGAAAAGAAGACTGCAGTCTACAGGGAGTCTGTAAAATACTTTGGAGAATGTACACCCAATTATCACAAATAAAGAAACATTGGATGAAGGATTTGGTACGGGCTCTATGGTCTGTGGCCATGGGACAGAACAAAACCACTCTGGCTGTAAGTTCCTTCAGGACCAGGACCAGATGATGCATCACGGATATAAGCAGAGTGGTATTTAAGATCAATTTTAAATTCAGCTAAAATGATGTTCCCCTTCACATTTCTTCATATGTTTCTATGGAAACCTCTTTTGAGGTGGTCCGAGGGAAAGAGATTTCAGAACAGAACAATAAAAAAAAAGTGTTATTTATACATGCAAAATAAATATGTTTCCTACATTTTTTGTTAGGAGGTGAAAATGTGATTTCATAATTTAATATTCTCCCCAGACAACCAAAGTCATTACAGCCTGGGAGCCAATGAGTTTGCTTTTGTGCATTTGTCCAGGAGACTGGGAAGAAGAGAAATGCTCATCTTCCATGCTGCACATCCATTATTTATTTGCTATATCTTACAAAACTATCTTTATTTTTTTATACAGCCGCTCTGACAGCGTGTGCCAAGCAAGACGCATTCAGAAAGATATTTTAAATCATGGCTCAGCGATGCTATTTAATTCATGAACACAACTGCTCTCGCACAGGAGCCTGTGTTGGGGATAGCAACAAAGGAGCTTCATTCTTTCATAGCCAGAAAGTTTTAGGTGGTTAAACCTAAACTGAATCAAATAGGCAAATTGAAAAGTCAGCTTGTTTTTATGTTTTATGGACTCTTCCTTGTTGCTTTCATTGATCTTTTTTATATTTTTGTCTTTTGTTATTTTATTGAAATATTTGTTTTATTGGTAGCTGTTATTGCGAGCCGCTCCGAGCTGCCAGAGGCAGGAGGGGACGGCATAAAAATCACAGTAAAAACAAATAAATAAATAAATAAAATTAAATAAATAACAACAGGCAAGAGATGGCTCTAGTTTACAGAGGAGACAGACTGGATTAACCAGGCCCATACGCCACCCAGAACAGCTCCGCAGGACGAGACCTTGCAGGCGTTATCATTGCAGAGAAGAAAGCTTACTTCACCACCATCACAACCAAGGCATAGTCCTTCAAATGTGATCTGTGCCACAACTGGTCAGCTTCAGTGCATGTGAAGCACTGCCTGTTCTCTATCCACCTAACTTCCCGCTTCAACCACCTCTGACCCCCCATATACCAGAAGGACATATTTTTATTTATTTATTTATTTATAAACGCATGCCATTTTCCCGCCCCTCCTGCCAGAGGCAGCTTGGGGCGGCTCACAACAATATATATTCACAATTATAATCATAAAATTATAAAACATATTATTACACCCCCATCCCGTTCCTCCCCCCCCACCCCCTCCCCATCTCCCCCGCCAAATGCCTGACGGAACAACCAGGTCTTACAACTTAAGGTTCGGGGCCAGATGAACCCCCACGGGAAGGGAGTTCCACAGCCTCAGCGCGGCCACCAAGAATGCCCTCCCCTGTGTGGTCCCCCCGGAAGACTCGGGGGACCACAAGGAGGGCATCCCCCAATGTCCGCAGAGGCCAGTCCAGTACACGGGGGTGAGGTGGACTCGCAGATAGGCAGGGCCCAGATCGTTTAGGGCTTTAATGGTTAAAACCAACACCTTGAATTGGCCCCGGAAGACTANCGTGAGATTCTCAAGAACTTCAAAATAGCAAAAAATTGGACTGCGCGTGGGCAAAAATAGCCACCAGGGCCGTTCTGCACATGCGCGGACATTTTGGGGATGCGCAGATCATTTTTTAGGCATTTTTGAGATTCCCAAGTTTCTCGTGAGAATATCAAGTTTCTTGGGAGACTCTTGAGTTTCTCGCGAGATCTCACTGGGGCTGCGAGATTCTCGTGAGGTTCTTGTGAGAATTTATTTCATTCTCATTTCAGCCCCTAGGGGATTTTACTGTATTGTTTTTTATTTTTACTATTTTTCTCTTTGTGTTAATTTTATTTATTTATCTATTTATTTATTTTGTAAGCCGCCCTGAGCCTTCACAGAAATGTGGGGTATAAATTTTAATTAATTAATTAATTAAATAAATATGTATGTGGGCTTTTTTTAAAAAAAATGATTATGTTAACCTTCGAGGAAGGGTGAGTTAAAAATTCAACTAAATAAGTAAGTGGAAAAAGGCTGAGAGGTGGCCCCATGGACCCTGTTTTATAACGACCCACCCTAGACCTGACTAAAAAGATGGGTGGCTTGACCAGAAGCCCAGTCTTCTGAAAAGAAGACTGCAGTCTACAGGGAGTCTGTAAAATACTTTGGAGAATGTACACCCAATTATCACAAATAAAGAAACATTGGATGAAGGATTTGGTACGGGCTCTATGGTCTGTGGCCATGGGACAGAACAAAACCACTCTGGCTGTAAGTTCCTTCAGGACCAGGACCAGATGATGCATCACGGATATAAGCAGAGTGGTATTTAAGATCAATTTTAAATTCAGCTAAAATGATGTTCCCCTTCACATTTCTTCATATGTTTCTATGGAAACCTCTTTTGAGGTGGTCCGAGGGAAAGAGATTTCAGAACAGAACAATAAAAAAAAAAGTGTTATTTATACATGCAAAATAAATATGTTTCCTACATTTTTTGTTAGGAGGTGAAAATGTGATTTCATAATTTAATATTCTCCCCAGACAACCAAAGTCATTACAGCCTGGGAGCCAATGAGTTTGCTTTTGTGCATTTGTCCAGGAGACTGGGAAGAAGAGAAATGCTCATCTTCCATGCTGCACATCCATTATTTATTTGCTATATCTTACAAAACTATCTTTATTTTTTTATACAGCCGCTCTGACAGCGTGTGCCAAGCAAGACGCATTCAGAAAGATATTTTAAATCATGGCTCAGCGATGCTATTTAATTCATGAACACAACTGCTCTCGCACAGGAGCCTGTGTTGGGGATAGCAACAAAGGAGCTTCATTCTTTCATAGCCAGAAAGTTTTAGGTGGTTAAACCTAAACTGAATCAAATAGGCAAATTGAAAAGTCAGCTTGTTTTTATGTTTTATGGACTCTTCCTTGTTGCTTTCATTGATCTTTTTTATATTTTTGTCTTTTGTTATTTTATTGAAATATTTGTTTTATTGGTAGCTGTTATTGCGAGCCGCTCCGAGCTGCCAGAGGCAGGAGGGGACGGCATAAAAATCACAGTAAAAACAAATAAATAAATAAATAAAATTAAATAAATAACAACAGGCAAGAGATGGCTCTAGTTTACAGAGGAGACAGACTGGATTAACCAGGCCCATACGCCACCCAGAACAGCTCCTCAGGACGAGACCTTGCAGGCGTTATCATTGCAGAGAAGAAAGCTTACTTCACCACCATCACAACCAAGGCATAGTCCTTCAAATGTGATCTGTGCCACAACTGGTCAGCTTCAGTGCATGTGAAGCACTGCCTGTTCTCTATCCACCTAACTTCCCGCTTCAACCACCTCTGACCCCCCATATACCAGAAGGACATATTTTTATTTATTTATTTATTTATAAACGCATGCCATTTTCCCGCCCCTCCTGCCAGAGGCAGCTTGGGGCGGTTCACAACAATATATATTCACAATTATAATCATAAAATTATAAAACATATTATTACACCCCCATCCCGTTCCTCCCCCCCCCCCCCCCCCTCTTCCCCGCCAAATGCCTGGCGGAACAGCCAGGTCTTACAACTNCGGCCCCCCTCCAGCTGTTCTGCCCTGGGAGCAGGGGAAACCACCACCCCTCATACCCCCAAACCCCCTCTGCCACAGAGGGGCAACCCACCCATCCCCAAGGACTGTAACCCTCCCTCTCACCAAGGGGGTCAGTCCTTGACCCCCTAACCTAGTCCCCTTGCCCCTACCCCCATCAAATAGATATTCCATCCCCCCTACCACCTCTGCCCCACTCCCAAATATTTTATTTATTTATATTTATTTATTTATTTTATAGATTTTTATCCCGCCCCCTCCTGCAATGCATATAAATATGTAAAACCACAACACCCCCGCCCTTGCCTGCCCGGACACCGCTAAGGGGCACGCCTAAGGGCCCTTTAGCATGGCCCTTTGGTGTGTTGCCTGTGGCGCGCGCCTGCGGCACAGACAGCCAGCAGGCAGCTTTTGGCCCCACCGTGCTGGAAGTCCATTGCCGAGCCGAGCGCCGGCCCCGCCCCCTTCCTCCAACAGGGGGAGGAGGCGGATGTCACCTGGGCCGGGTAGTTCGGGCCCTGTCAGGGGCAAAAGCCCCTTCTCGGTGGCAGCGATAGTGGCAGTGGCAGTAGCAGCAGCAAGGTGACGCCCCGGGGGGATGGGATCATATGTTGCTGCAGCACTGGGAGTGGACACCTGGGTGCAACCATGTCAAGGGCCATGGTCTAGATGTCATTCTACAAGGCAACCAGGTCATCCACAGAGTAGCCGTCGTCAGTAGGTAAATCCCTGAAAGAGTTCTGGAAACCAATTGGGTTCATTAGTCTCCAAGGGCAGACCAACCTAACTGGTCCACTGCCCCAAGGGGGGCATAGGAGAGCAGGGATCTGGGCCTTCAGAAGGTAATGGTCTGATCATGACAATGGTGTTGTAACATCACCCCAATCATTGAAACGCTGTTTATAAAAAAACAAACACATTTTCAGGCATGGTTTAGGTGTCATTGGGGCTGATCCCAGTGCACGCACACAGATGCATGTGCAACTGTCCCGTTTGTGCGGGCAGCATAGGTCCTGTGCTCGGGATGTGTGGGGCACTCCACAGGGCATGGGATTGGCCCCATTGTCTGACAATTTGGCACGGGGATTAATGGCCTATCATTTCTGGCTATATGGAGTTCACAGAGTGGCTATTTTTTTGCTGTATACTTAACATCTGGAGCGAAACAGACTGCTCCACTTGTGCAATCTTAACATGCAGTCTTGGTGTCTTTGATCCAGATGCCATCCTTTTAGGCTGCACCTCTGAGGATATCTGAGTGGTGCCTCTCCGAGGTTTGCTGCTGCTGTCTGTAAAAGGAGATTTCATGTTCATCAATTAACTTCCTTGATGTGCAGCAGCAAGGCCTGTGGCTATACGCTTGTTCCTCAATGGGTATATCCTATTTGCAATATCATAGGGACATGGGAGGAATTATCGTAGAGAAGCAATTAATAAATGATAAGCCAATCCCAAGTCTCCAGTTATTCTCACATGCCAAGTTACATTTGCTTCAAAGTGATGGTTTTGCCATCTGCCTCTATCTCCCCCCACCCCAAGCTAGGCTTGCAATAAATGCCTCCATGAACAATGGAGTTCACAAGAAGCCAATAGAGGTCTTTGATCTACATGTAACTATTAGAAATGTATATGGGACAGAGTCTGCAAACTTAACCTGGCGATTCATTTCCAGAGTTTCCTGTGAAGACAGTGCCCATCCATTCTATCTCTTCTTCCTTCTCAGAACATTCTCTCTCCCTCATCCCTTTCTGATTTTTTCTGCTGGCTCTCCAAGTAGGTGGTCTTGGTGCAGAAGGTGAAATGTCCGGATCTCCATCCATGCGAGAGAGACTTTAGAATCTGTGAGAAAGTCATGCGAGGGTGGTATAGATGTCCCCTCCGCCCCCTTTCCCTGCAACCGGAAGTCCCCAACTGGAAATTGTCCGGTGCCATAGGAAACAGTGCCGGCCAATTTCCAGTTTGGGGTGTGGGGGGACATCTACACACACCCCTCCTCTCCTGACTTTTGTTTCTCACAGATTCTAAAGTCTGGGAGAAGCTGCATTTCATCTAAAAACAACACCCTGTATTTCTTCAACCCTTCAGCAGATTGTCTCGCTATGTTCACATTTCCCCACTCTCAGTGGTTCCCAGTGTCTCTATAGGTTCCCAGGGTCAGACAGTAGGGATGGGTGAACAGANATGGTTCGGTTCAGCTGAGTTCGGTTTGGCCGAACTTGGCCAAACATTCAAAAATAGCGAAACCGAAAGCTAATTTTTGGCCCTGGAAAGATGTTTTTCCTGCCCCCCGAACTCATCCGAACACGACCAAACTGTTCGGTCATTCGAGAGTTCAGTTCGGACATTCGGTTCAGACGTCCGAACAGACCGAGTTCGGTCCGAACATCCGAACCGCATTTGCCCATCCCTATCAGACAGCACCCGTTTTACCCCAGCAGACAACCCCTGTTGGCTTGGTACTTGCCCTTAGCAGGCTCCCAACAGCAGCCCTGCTTCTCCAGCAGTGTCTCTAGCTCTCTGGGCAGGGCTAGCTACTCTCCTTTCAAAGTCCAGATGCACTAAGTACAATCCTCTTTTTGTTATAGTATCAGCAGCCTTGATAACACCTGCAGACAGCCCGTGCTATCTCCTTTAAAGGGGCAGTGGTCTGCAGGGGCTCTGCCCTGTTACACCGGCCCTGAGAATACCTCGCCACCATGAGGTCCTCTCTTTACGTTCTTTACAGATTCCAGCCTCTGCACGCTCATTAGCTGAAGTTCGTTAAAATAATGGTCTTGGGTTTCATTCATCATCTCCAAGTGTCTCTTTGGCTCCATCCAGGTTCCTAATGGAGATTATTTTTTCCTTTGCAGAGACTCTAAATCATTTTAGGGTTTTTACTTCTGGATCCTCCTTCGAAAATTCCATGAGGAATTAATCCAGAGTGTTGACACCTGCTTGAGTGGCTAAGTGATAATGCACTAAATGCAAAAAGCCTTGCCTCTTTTAGCTATGTTGGCCATGAATAATGGGATCTGTATGGAAATCCCACTAAGTGGTTTTATTAGTGGTTTTGGGATGCTTGACGAGCTCTCCCTGTTAATCAAAGAGCCTTAGGGTTGATTCAGCTGTTCCTTGAATGCGGGTGTATCTGTGTGTAATAACGATAGATACATCACTTTTACTGCTCTTAGGACAATTACTCAGGGTCTTATTCAGTAAATTCAGTCCTTACTTGAACAAAACCCTCAGTAAGGCCAATGGGTCAGATTCTATCTACTTTGTCTAGCTACCATCCCTTGGCATAAAGCTTCTTAGGTGACCTTCAGGGCATGCTGCAAGACTTGCTTATTTCCTTGGATTATGGAGGAGATAGCCTAGGGGAGGGAGGATTTGTTGGCAGCTGGTAGTGGATTAAGCACTTTCAAGGTAATAAGACTCCTATGGATGGGGTTTCTATGGATTTTGACCCAAAGGCTCTGGGCTCTAGAGCTGGATCAAAATAGCTGTTCTGTTTTTGCAGAACTTTTCTATGAAAACAGAACCTCTATGTTTTTTGTTTCCAATTGGAATTCTGATTGGAAACAGTTCCGATTGGAAGCTTGACCGAAAAAACTGTTTGTGGATGACTCCAGACTGCTGGCCTTCTAAGAATTGCCATTTGCGCATGTGAAAAATGGTTTCCAGGCCAATTTTTGCATGCGTAAAATGACCACTGCCCATGCCCCAAATGGCAGTGATGCGACAGCAGCATTTTGGGTATGGACAGTGGCCATTTTGCACTTGTGCAATAGTTTTTGTTTGTTCCAATTGGAATTGGAACTCATGATGGTTGGTTCCGATGTCCAGTTGGAACAAATGAAATACCCAGTTCCAATCAAAATTGGAACTGGGTGAAATTTCAGATTCAACCCTACTGGGCTCCAGGGGAAGCCCTGGTTTCTCGATTGCTAATCATTTCTGTAGCACTACAAGGCATGCATGGTACTTTACAATCACAGAACTTTGGAGACAGATCCCTGCCCAGGGGGCTTATAATGTAAGATGGACAAGGGGGAACACACAGGGAAAGACAGACAGACACACATTCCCATTCCCAGTGTTCTTAGCACTGATATTATCTGTACAACAATATATTGGGTACATCTTTCTTGCATGCTTTTAAAGCATCTCTTAAGCATTCCTGGCACCAGCTTCTGTCTGGCCCACAGAGCTTGTACTGATTTTCAAAGTGGTCTGCTCTAGGCCATAGTTCTACTACTGTAAGTTAGGGAGAGAGGAGGCACTTATCTCACAGCAATGTTGCAAGGATAAATACATTAAAAGCTATGGAACATGAGTTTGGATTTAATAATTATGAGTATTTGCATCAGAGGTCTAATTCTAGAACAGAGGCTCATCCGTTTTTGACAGTGAGTCTGAGGTAATCAAAGCCGCGCCCTGTCCTGTTTTATGGGATCAATTCCAGTGCGTATCGTCCTCTGATGTGGAGGATGTGCTTGGGGCTGTTTGGGCCACTTATTGTGAACTGGACCCATGGCCATCCTGGCTGGTCAAGGCCAGTCAGGAGATGCTGGGGCAGTCTCTGGAGCACTGGTGTAATGTGCTCCCAGTGACTCACTCATGAAACAAGGCGGACCGCTACATTCTCCACAAGCTGCAAGTACCAAACAGTCATCAAGACCAGTCCGATGTAGAGCCCATTGGAGTAGTCTAGACTTGAGGTTACGAAGGCATGACTGATGGTGGCCAGATCTGAATCTGAAAGAAAGGTTGCAGCCCTCTCCCCAGATGTATGTTTTCTGTGTTAGTCTAAGATATCTAAATGAAGAATTGGAAAAAATAAATTAAAAATGCCAGCATTTAAAAAGGCAATTGTTTCCACACTACAGCGCCTGTACTTTAAAGAGCAAATGCTCGAGTGAAGTCACAGTGAATCCCCATGATGTCTCTCCTACACACGTCACAGTGCAAATCTGGCCCGTGTACCAGAGATACTAGATAAAAGCTGAAAGTAAAATAAGTTGCCTTTGTTGCTGTGATTTGTCTGCTGTGCCCATGGAAAGTTCCTGCTCATAAATCAGAAGGAACGAGAGACTGTAGGGGAAAGCTGGAGACTCTTTCAGTCTTCCCCTAAAACTCTGGAAGTTGACATCTTTTCTGCTCATCATGGTGGTGGTGAAAATATTGCAGCCTGTCCCCAACTGAGTCCCCTCCCAGCACAATAGGGTGCAAATGGATCATCACAATTTTATTCTACCATGCCAGCTACTTCATTCACGGCACCGACAAAGCATTTCTCAGAAATAATTACAGTGAATGTAGAGTCAGTGCTTTTCAGTGTCCGGTAGCACAGCCTTTTAAAAATGAAAGTATCTTGCAATGTAGGAAAAGGCATCCATCTCTAGGTAAGCAACAGACAAATTTCAGGTTTTAGGGATTAATGAGGTTCACGGTCTTTAGTACCTTGTCTTGGGGATCTGGAGGTTGTGGTTTTCAGGATTTTTATTCCACATTACTTGGTGGGTGGAGATTCATGGATATTGCCCAGTTTGGGCATATGTAGTATCATTGTATTTTGTATTTATATTGTGTATACTTTTTAGACAGTGGCATGGGCCAAGCTGAATAAATTTGAATTTGAACTTGAATAGGTAATTAGGTTGCTAACCTCTAGCAGGGTTTGGAATTGTCCACTCCTGGTGTCTGTTGACGGGCAAGGACTTTGTGTGACTGACCCATTAGATTCTACTCCAGCAGGGTTTGGGACGGTCTGCTTTCAACACCTGCCAAAGGGCAAGAAAATAGATCTTTACCCTTCAATTGAATTTTTTCAGTTTTCAATTGAACTCCTTCTTTGTGCCCATTGAAGGGCTAGGTTTGCTCTGGATTAATACTGGTATGTTTTTGTGAGCTATGTAATTTTAATTTCTATTGTTTGGCTCCTTGTATTATTTGTATTACTTGTCTTACCATATGTATTTTTCTTGTTATATGTTTTTATATGTGTATGGTATGTCTTTTGCTAAGGCTGATGGCTACGCAATAAGTTTACTTTGACTTTGATAGTCTTTAGTTGGGAAAGTCAAGAAGGCATATCGGAAACCACCAAGACTCGATTTGGGACCGCCTTATTTATTTACACAAGTCTCCAATGAAACATTAATAAATGCACCAAATGTGCCCTTGAAATGATGTGAATAAATAACCAAACAAAGAGACACAGCTTAAACCATGGGTAGCCAGTTCTAGGTTACCTCAGCAACTGGTGTCAGGAAGGGAAAGGAGCCCTTCCTTTTAAAGAGAGCCCTCCCCACCGCACTGGAGGAGCTTTCCTAGCTTTTCTACTCTTCAGACTAGAGCGGAATCAAATCAGCCCTTTTGTTTTCATGGAATTTTTCCACATTTTTGGAACGTTGATTGGAATTCTGATGTGGATTTAACCCATGGCAGAATTCCAATCAAAGTTGCGCTGGAATGATTCCGCCTGCTAATATTTTCACCCTGTGCTGCCATTTTGTTCAGGTGCCGCACAGTCACTACAAGGTTCCACCATTTTGGAGGCTGTGCTGTACCTGAACACCATGTGCAGAAAAGCCTACTGCAGTAGGAGGCAAAATCAACCTGATTGTTCTGGCAAAATGCGGATTGTATCATATTTTGGTCTGGGTTTTGCCAGATCAATTGGAACAGCCAGATCCAATTGAAAATGGAATTTAACCTGGAAATTCATTTCAGCCCTACCCCAGACACACTCCCTGGAGCACTGGTCTTCCTGCTCTCCTCTCCAGAGTCAATCTCTGAAAGGCTGGTCCTCCTCCTCCTCCTCCTCCTCACACCATGAGAATAGCTTGTGAACTANTCTCCCCAATCCATCCATGCAGCGGCTGATGCTGCACGGAATACCCGGCTGGAACAAGGTCAGCCAAAATATGATCTTGGGTGGTGGGCTGCTAAGTCCTTGGCTGTGCCCCTTCCCTGGTCTGAGGGTGCTGTCATCCCTGCTTTGTGTGCCCCAGGCCCAGCTGTTCCTCTGGACTTTCTCATTCAGACTCCACATTCAATATAATATAATATAATATAATATAATATAATATAATATAATATAAATTGTATATTAATTACATCAATTATATTATATATCAATATATTATATAATATGAATATATACTATATTAATATATTATATCATATATAATATAGAATGTACTATATAGATAAGTATATAGTATAATATCATATATAACACACACTGACACAGACACTGTACACAGACTGAACTAAAGGGAGACAATTCAAAATATCAAAATGAAACACCTACGCTGACATGACTACTACAGAGAAAGACACAGAGGAATCACAAAAAGTGAGGAAGAGGGAACAGGATTACTAAGGAGGGGAAAGAAGCTGCACAAAAGCACTATAATCTTTCTCTGCCCGGCATTGAGCAATCACCCACAGAACTAGCAGGAGTGAGCTTTGCAGCCTCCCTTTGGGGGGGTATGGGAGGGGGGTATAAAGGCTCCCCAGTGCCCTCCCCCCATCTCTCCTGATTGGCACATCCAGGTCGCTGGCAGCTTTGAAGAAAAACCTATCCCAGGGGTTCTCTGTGTTGGTCATACTGCTTCCTGATGTGTTCCCAATGCCAATTGGCCAGCGGGCATGCCAGTCATTTCTTCTGACTGTTCTCTCCCCCTCCCTCTCCTCTTCCCCTCTGCCTTCCCTGGAATGCTTTTGCAGCCTTTTAGCAGGCTGTCATGGGGCCAAGATGAAAACAAATTTTTCATACCAATTTTGTTTGAATGTATTTTAATTAAATTAGTAACTANGCCCATGCACAAATATAATCCTGTGTAGAAAGAAAGGCAGCATTCACATAAAATGACACGAGACTCTTCTCCCGGCTGTACTCTTTGCTGCAGGAGTTTGCATTCCCCCATTTTAATAGTTCCCACATTCCCCTCCCCTGCTTCAAAGTTCCCTCCCCACTTCAAAGGTTACTGTGGGAAGTTGCAGCAGGTAACTTCAAAAGTTATTGCGGGCCACTAAAAGGTGTCCCATTATTATGTGTTTTTTTTCCTTATCAACAATATATTGTCACCACCTGTCAGGCAGTGTGGACTTCATCCCCAGAGGGGGAAACCACCTGTATCCCCTCCTGCAGCAATTAAGGCCAGCTGGTATGTGGCTTATGAGTCTTGACCCGCATTACACCCAGTGCATCCTGTGATCTAGGCCCTTTTCAAACGGGACATGGTGGGGTGGAGGGATGTGTGTGTGGTGGCCACGGTGGGTGGAAATGGGTGTGTGCCTGTTCCCATGGGCATGCACCCATCTCTACCCACCTACACCCATGGAGCAACCAGCAATGGAGCCCATTGCTCTGTGTGTGGGTGATGGGTGGAGATGGGTGTAGTGCAGGAGCACGCACACACACACGAACGCACCCCCACCCATCCCCTGCGGCATTCCCATGGGTGCCTCCACCTATCTCCATGCAGCAAAACTGACTCGTATGAAAAGGGCCTTTAACCGTACGCACCTTCCCAAATAAGGTGGGGGTGCGGTTTCTTTCCATGCTAAGCATCTTGTGGGAGTGCTGCGAAAGACATGCAAAATAGGTTACGAATCAATCAAGAAGTGTAACCTTTAGGAGGAGGGTGGGGGTATAAATTTAATTAATTAAATCAATCAATAAATAGATCACAACCCTGTTTATAGATGGTGTGATGCCATGTGGGTCCAGGGCAGACCCACAGTTTGGGGACTTCTGCTCTTCAGGAAAGCAACCCTATTTTCCCTAGTCCCTCCCTCTCTGCCTATTCTGAAACGGCCCCTGCTGATCCCCTTGTAATGCAGCTTGTTAAGTTTGCAATCAATATTTTGCCCACATTTGTTCAGAGAAAATTAGTGCTAGATGGTTAATTGAATAAACTATTGTGCTATTTAAACTGCAGAAATTAACTAAAGATGATTGGCACAGGTATTAATGATTGTGACTCCTGACAGCTAGCAACGATAAGAGAATAAATTGTCTAATTTTGTGTATGGCTTCATCTCAAGCAAGGATTCAAGTGCTTCTGAAAGTTCCATTCAGTAATTCTTGGAAGTATTTACTGATGTCAAAAACAATGTCATTTCATTAATCTTAATCGGCACTTATCTTTAATGAAGGAGGGGGAAATAAATAAGGTTTCTGTGTTTGGGCTGCTAATTGCCTCTAAGACAATAATAGTCCAAGATTGTCCGAGCAACAGGAGTATTTGTTTAATCCACTGGTGGACAACCAGTTGCTCCTGGAGTTGTCCAGGGGCTCCTTTGATCCCAGTGGTCTGCAATCTGACCAGGAGTGCAGCTATGTGGGAATGAGCCTGATGGAATGAGCTCCCTGCTGGGGCACTCCACTCCAGTGTACACATACATTCTACATGTGTATGGGCCCCTCAGGCATGTGGACGCCAGTGCGGCTGCATCTATCATACCTATGCCTCTGAATCGGACTCAAATAGGACAGGGCCTGACTGAAAGTTGTATCTGTGTTACACCTGAAACGAGTATCCGCAAAAATAGTATGCCCAACAAATTTCCGATACCTGAATCAACCCAACAACATTGGGTACCAATTGGTACCTGATGTCGACCTGATTTGGGTACCTGATGTCAACTTCTGATACTGATTTTTCAACTTCCTTATTGATTTATTGACTTCCAACACCTATTTATTGATTTTCTGTTCTGAAAAAACAATTTCTGGTCCCAGAAAGTCAACTTCTGGTCTGGAAAATATCAACCTCCGGTCCCAATTTCCATCCTGATTTTTCAGCTTTCCAACCTGATATACCGATTAATAATCAGACAATCGGTATGGGAAGTTATCAACTTTTTGGATTTCCAGCTGGTACCCAAATAAGCCATCAGGTACCCGATGTGGTACCCAATAATGTGGGTATTACCAATGGGTACTAAACTAAGTACTTGCTTCAGCTCTAATTTCTGGTTGTGGTCTCAGGCCAGGTTGAGAGTGGTCCCACCCAATACAACATGCATTGATGTCATGATTTTTCCACAAGTGGAAGGGTTATGTTTAGGCTGGGCTTTTGGGTCAGGCTGGGGTCAAGACCTGGATCAGAGCCTGGATCAAGATTTCAAACAGGATCTGGGTTGGTAAACAAATGGGGTTAAAGACAAAGGGGTTAAAGATCCCATGTGCACAAACTACGTGCATCTCCATAGAGATTGTATTGTGCTGTGCGGAAACTGTGTGGATCCCACATGGATCCCACTTGGTATTGTGTCCAAAGTGTCCAAATCTATATCCAGAGTTGATCCAACATGGTCGTTGCGGGGCAAAGCCAGGAAGTGAGGTCTCCAGCAGGGGATCAAGAAAGGGATCAGGAGGCAGGGTCCAAGGGTGTCTTCAGACATTACGAGATCACGGTGAACCACGGTGAATACCCACCTGTGGTCACCGTGTCTCGAACGTCTGTTTGCGGCGCGCCAGATGTTCGCCACGGTGAATCCCCACATGGGGTCCGTTTGAACCACGCTTCCCGGGCTAGCCGGGGGAAGGTCCCGGGAAGCGTGGTCAAA
>QEPC01012362.1:7677962-7691063 GCA_003113815.1 Sphenodon punctatus
TTATTATTATTATTATTATTATTATTATTATTATTATTATTATTATTATAAGAATTTGTATAGCACCAGCTGTGTACCTGGCGCTTTACAGAACAACAAGATAGACGTGGTCCCTGCCTACGGCTTACAATCTAATAGACACGGAGGGGGAAGACAAGGAGAGGGGACATAGGGAGAGACAAGGGATACCGGATACCTCTGAACAGCCCAACCCTCCCTAAAAAGCAAGGCTACACTCCCCTCCCCCCCTCCCCAATCCATCCATGCAGCGGCTGATGCTGCACGGAATACCCGGCTGGAACAAGGTCAGCCAAAATATGATCTTGGGTGGTGGGCTGCTAAGTCCTTGGCTGTGCCCCTTCCCTGGTCTGAGGGTGCTGTCATCCCTGCTTTGTGTGCCCCAGGCCCAGCTGTTCCTCTGGACTTTCTCATTCAGACTCCACATTCAATATAATATAATATAATATAATATAATATAATATAATATAATATAAATTGTATATTAATTACATCAATTATATTATATATCAATATATTATATAATATGAATATATGCTATATTAATATATTATATCATATATAATATAGAATGTACTATATAGATAAGTATATAGTATAATATAATATATAACACACACTGTACAGACACTGTACACAGACTGAACTAAAGGGAGACAATTCAAAATATCAAAATGAAACAGCTACGCTGACATGACTACTACAGAGAAAGACACAGAGGAATCACAAAAAGTGAGGAAGAGGGAACAGGATTACTAAGGAGGGGAAAGAAGCTGCACAAAAGCACTATAATCTTTCTCTGCCCGGCATTGAGCAATCACCCACAGAACTAGCAGGAGTGAGCTTTGCAGCCTCCCTTTGGGAGGGGTATGGGAGGGGGGTATAAAGGCTCCCCAGTGCCCTCCCCCCATCTCTCCTGATTGGCACATCCAGGTCGCTGGCAGCTTTGAAGAAAAACCTATCCCAGGGGTTCTCTGTGTTGGTCATACTGCTTCCTGATGTGTTCCCAATGCCAATTGGCCAGCGGGCATGCCAGTCATTTCTTCTGACTGTTCTCTCCCCCTCCCTCTCCTCTTCCCCTCTGCCTTCCCTGGAATGCTTTTGCAGCCTTTTAGCAGGCTGTCATGGGGCCAAGATGAAAACAAATTTTTCATACCAATTTTGTTTGAATGTATTTTAATTAAATTAGTAACTAAAATGAATTTAGAAAGATTTGTTTTAGTTACTAATTTAACCAAAAAGTAGATTATAGAGAACAGAACCCTTTGCAATCATACAGATGGGCATCATGATCTTCCAGCTGTTTAGTGCTACTGCTAACCCTACAAGTGTGCTGGCACTAACGCCACAGGTGTGAGTCCCATTCACTTCAACCTCTGACAGCCAGAGGATCACACCCTAAGTAGACGTAAGGCCACCGCTGTCAAAGGAAGCTAAGCCTGTAAAGCAAAGGGCTGCCTGTGCAGTGCTCTGAATGAAAATATAATAATCACTTCCTTCCAAGCACAAGCAGCCAGCTAATACCCTGAAGCGCAGGTTTTGATTACCCTTTACTGGATTAGCTTGGAAGGTGGCTGTGGTTGAACAAATCTCGCCAAGTTCAACCAACCACTGATTATTTAAAGCAGCAGATGTTTTATCTGTTATTAACGGGAGATGATAAAAATCCAACAAGATGTCAGTAGACGGCAGCTCAGTCTTTGGGAACAAATTAAGTGAGAAGGGGGGAAAAGCAAAAAAACCTAAATTGCCTGCTAAATTTAACCGCTTTGGGTTAAAGGTCAGTGCAGTGCTCTGTAGTCAGCGGAGGCACTCAGACTGAAAGCCGTGCTTTTGTCATAGGAGAAGGAGAGAGAAAATTCTGCAAAAGATATCAGACCTTTTCTTTAGTGATTTCATTGCGTAATACATTTTATAATAGAAATGGAATTTTGGGTTACACAAACCCAGGCTGCACGAAAGGGTCTCTGAGTGCACATTCATGATCCTCTAAAGCTAGATTAGGAGCTAGCCTTAAAAGGGGAGACGTAAGAGTTTTTATACCTCAACAGAGTGGAGAGAAATACAAAGTCACCTGTGGTGCCACACGCCAATGACTTCAGTAGGTAGACACCTGGGATGAATCTAACTCCATACACACTTATTACCATAGCAACTGCAACAATATCATTTCCAGAATGACTGTGTTTTTCTGCATTCTCAAATCAAAGAAGCATTTTCTTTCACTAAAGAAGGGCCAACAATTTTATCCTTTCTTCCTTGATACATCCCTGTGCATCCCCCAAAATACGATGTTTTGGAATCCAAATATGGAACCATCAAACCTGAGCGACAAATATTGGCTTTGAGTCTATCAAAAAAAGAAAAATCTAAGATCACCTCTGGAGGAATGTCGTTGATGTTGCCATTTTAAAAGAGATAGACGTAAGAGCATTTGCGCCATACTGGGTCAGACCAGTGGTCCATCTAGAAGCCTGTCTCTGACAGTGGCCACCCTCACTCATTTTGGAGAAGTACCCAATAGGTCATAATGAAGTGATCTACTCCCAGCTTCCAATAGTCAGAAGTTGCATCCCCTGACTAACTTGACTAATAGCAATTTATGGACATGTCTTCCAAAAACTTAACCAGTCCTTGTTTAAACCTAGCCATGCTGGTGAACATGACCCAACTGGTGGACATAACCCAATCTCATGCCTCAAAGCCCACTTGTCTCATCAGACATTTGGTGAATGACGTTAACCCAGCTACAGCCCATCTCAGATATTTTCTTTTTAAAATCACTGTCATAGGAGAGTCTCTTCTGGCAACACAATGAACTTTTCATCTGTTGCAATCGATGTCGAAGGCATACTGGTAGCCACTGGACCTCAGCCTCTCTCTCTCTCTGCTCTGCTCTGAGAAGTCCCTTACTTAACACATCTGAAGGGCTCTAATCATGTTTCGCCACCCCCAGTGGTGTGAAAGTCCCACTAACACTCTTTCACATCTTTTGGAGCTCAGGCTTGTCAGAGCCTTACAGACGAGCAACCGTAAGCATGAATTTTCTCACTAATGTTCCTCTTTCCCATAGCAGGATGCCAAAGCCTTGGATGGATTCCTCACACCTTTTAAATTCATCCAGACACTCAGAAAACAGATACAAAAGTGTACAGAGAATGAGGGTGGGGTTTTTCCCCCCTCCTGCAGTTGCCTCTTCAGTCGCTCACTTTAATCACACTCTTAAGGATATTTTCTGTCCGAGCAGCTATTAAAACCTGCAGTTGAAAGAAACTGCGGTTTCTTTTTGGGTTTCCATGGTCCAATTCCCAACCAAATACGATGAGCTTTCACAGTTGCACAATTTATCTCATTACTATCCCCACCTCTTCTCTGTTTTACTGCTTGGTTGCAATGCTGGGTGCACTTTGGAGCTGACCTTTCTCTACAGTAATTTTTCTTTCCTTCTCCAGTGAACAGACAAGCACACCGTTCAAATGTGACACATTAACCTCAGTCACGCAATGCACATTGCCGACACCATTCAGTCTAGCAGATTACAACATTTTCAACTCTCTGCTGTTCTGTCACCTGTAATGCAGGCGAGGGTGAGGTTTCTTAAGGGATTTTTAATGTTTTGTTGTGTTTTTAATGATGTGAGCCAGTCTGAGCNGGAGGAGCCCTACCGGTGGCACTCTGGAACATTCCGGAACCCCGCTGGCGGAGTAGCGGTCCGTCTAATGCACGGACCTACGCTGCTGCACTGTTTCAAGCCAGCTGTTGCCCCAGGCAACACCACAACGCTGTGGACGCTCTAGCCTGCAACTCTATGGTATGGGGGGCACCACACAGGCTCTGGGAGCAGGCAGTCTCACATCCATCTAGAAACATACATTGTGTCCAGTAAAAGGAGGTCTTACAGCACTTGGGGATTTTTTCAGGGCCAGACATATGGCTCTCAAATTAATTTAGGTTGCTCACCACTGATGTAATGATTCATGGCATTTCAAGACTCATATATTCTTTATAAACAAATCAGCATGATGATACTGAAATTTGGAAGAATGGAAGTCATAAAAATGGGGACAAGCTAAAAAGGTTAGGGCTCTTCAGCTTAGAAAAGATATGACTGCGGGGGACATGGCAGAGGTCTAGAAATCATAACAGCTGTTGTAAAAATGAATAGGGAACTATTGTTTACCATTTTTTATTGTACAACTAGAGGATGCCTCAGTGAAGTTATCAGTGAGGTTAAAACATACAAGGGGAAGTACTTTTTCACTCAGAGCGGGTGAGAAAATGACTGTTCCTGAAATGACATGAATTCACATCTCTTCAGGAAACTTGCCAAACAGTCGCATTATTTTTGGGGTTCTGGATTTTTTTTCTGCTACTTTGGGTATTTTCATTGGTTTATTTAGAACACTTTGGGCACTTTTCAGCCCTTCTGGGTTGATGAAAGTGCCAAAGGAAACCCCCAACAAAGGAAAGCGGCAAATGGGATGTATTGTTTGTTTGATTTACAAAAACAATGTTCACCACAAAAATGTTTCAGTTCTAATGGACACATAACTTGTGGAACTCATTGCCATGAGATATTATGATGACCAGTAGTATAACTTGGTTCAGGAAAAGATGAGATACATTTATGGGGGCTAAGTCCATCTGTCAGTAGCTATTAGTCCAAATGGCCAGGGGATAAAGTCTCATGTGCAGGGTGTTTGGGCAAAACCACATGGGATGGATCTCTCCATCTATGCCTTCTTTTTCATATACTTCCTCTGAGGCACATGGTACCAGCCACACAATACCAGGCTTGTTGGACCATGGCTCCGAAAGTGAAAGGTTAGTCATATGTTTTTGCTTAATGTGTGTCCATAGCTCCAGGTTCTATCCAAAGCAAACTTCTATCATCATTGCCACCATCATGAGACTTGCGAGTCAAGGAGCATCCCCAGACTCAGTACCTGGGGAGCCAGCAGAGGGCAGACCTCATCAATGATGGGGGCTGTTACCCCCGCTGCCTTACCCACCAACATCACCTCCATCTTGTTGGAATTCAGCTTCAGTCAGTTTACCCTCATCCAATCCCCCACAGCCACAAGGAACCCATTAAGCACCGAGACTGCTGTCGCCAGGGTCTGATGAAAAAGAGAGATAGAGCATACTGATGACAGCACATGCCAAACCTCCCGACCACCTTGTCAAGTGGCTGCACATACACGTTGAACAGGAGAGGGGACAAAATAGAACCCTGCAGGGCTCCACACAAGAAGTCTTGGTGTGATGAAAAATAATCACCGAATACCACTCGCTAAGTTCTTCCAGCCAGGAAGGAATGGAACCAGTCAAGAACCGTGCCGCCCATCCCTGCATGGTCCCACAGGCGTGTCACCAACATCTCATGATCAACAGTATCAAATGCTGCTGACAGATCAAATAGAATCAACAGGACTGAACAGACCTGATCTAATTCTTGGCGAATATCATCAACCAACGCCACAAGCACAGTCTCGGTGCCATATCCTGAGCGAAACCCCGATTGCGAGGGATCAAGAAAACTGACACGATCCAGATGCTTCTGCAACTGCTGAGCCACCACCCGCTCAAAAACCTTCCCTAAAAAGGGAAGGTTAGAGACCGGCCGATAACTGGCAAGGAGTCAACGTCAAGCGATGGTTTCTTGAGTAGGGGTCGCACTACTGCCTCTTTAAGGCAGCCCAGTACCCTGCCCTCCCTAAGGGAGGCTTTGACCACCCCCATCAGCAACGGTCCCATTGTCTCCCAGCAGGCCTTAACCAGCCAGGATGGGCAAGGGTCCAGTTCACAACAGGTGGCCCTGACAGCCTCAAGAACATCCTCTGCATCGGCAGGGGTCATCAACCGAAACTGTTCCCACAAACAAGGACAAGGTGGGGGCCTCCATAACCTTCAATTGCCCTATTGCAGAAAATGCAGCGTCAAAACCATGGTGAATCCAAGTGACTTTATCCGTAAAATAATTCACAAACAAGTCACAGCGGGCACTAGATGACTCCACTCCAAGGTGGAGGGAGGCCGGACTGACCAGTCCCCGCACCACCCTGAACAGCTCCACTGGACGGGATTTTGTGGACGCTATAAGGGTAGCAAAGAACTCTTTCTTTGCTGTCCTGTCCGCATAGCAACAGCATAGGCTCGTAAACTCGCTCTGTGACGCAACCTGTTAGCTTCAGCATGTGAGCAACTCCACCGTCGCTCCAACTGCCTTCCCTCCTGCTTCAGCACCCGCAGCCCCTCCAAGAACCAGGGAGGCCTGCGGTGCTGCCACCTGGGAAGCAGATGCCTCAGAACTATCCGATCAAGACGTTCCACAGCTCGACGAGGCCATCGACGGGACAGCCGTCCAGATCAGAGGGTATATCCCCCAAAGCCTCCCGGAACCACTCCGGTTCCATCTGTATATGGGGGCGGACCATTCAAATAGGTTCCATGCCCCTCCGGGGGCAAACATGCACCAGGAGAGGGGCCTCCAGGAGGTAATGGTCCATCCATGATAAGGGCACAACTGATATCTCCGCCACCAACGAACCCCCTGCCTCAAGGCCGGTGCAAAACATAAGGTCTAAGGTATGTCCCCCCTGGTGTGTCGGGCCGCTGACCCTCTGGGACAGGGCCATGGTTGCCATGGCAGCCATGAACTCATGCTCCACACCCCCAAGTCACACCACTCCCGACACCAGATCCGCTAGAGCATGCAGGGAGGCCGCCGTACAGATGAGTGCACGGTATACAAGCAGCACTCCCAAACTGTCCCCTGCCACATCAAACACCAGATGGAGACCCTCAACCCCCATTATGGATTATTATTATTATTATTATTATAAGCATTTGTATAGCGCCAGCTGTGTACCTGGCGGTTTACAGAACAATGAGATAGACGCGGTCCCTGCCTACGGCTTACAATCTAATAGACACGGAGGGGGAAGACAAGGAGAGGGGACATAGGGAGAGACAAGGGATACCGGATACCTCCGAACAGCCCAACCCTCCCTAAAAAGCAAGGCTACACTCCCCTCCCCCTCTCCCCAATCCATCCATGCAGCGGCTGATGCTGCACGGAATACCCGGCTGGAACAAGGTCAGCCAAAATATGATCTTGGGTGGTGGGCTGCTAAGTCCTTGGCTGTGCCCCTTCCCTGGTCTGAGGGTGCTGTCATCCCTGCTTTGTGTGCCCCAGGCCCAGCTGTTCCTCTGGACTTTCTCATTCAGACTCCACATTCAATATAATATAATATAATATAATATAATATAATATAATATAATATAAATTGTATATTAATTACATCAATTATATTATATATCAATATATTATATAATATGAATATATGCTATATTAATATATTATATCATATATAATATAGAATGTACTATATAGATAAGTATATAGTATAATATCATATATAACACACACTGTACAGACACTGTACACAGACTGAACTAAAGGGAGACAATTCAAAATATCAAAATGAAACACCTACGCTGACATGACTACTACAGAGAAAGACACAGAGGAATCACAAAAAGTGAGGAAGAGGGAACAGGATTACTAAGGAGGGGAAAGAAGCTGCACAAAAGCACTATAATCTTTCTCTGCCCGGCATTTAGCAATCACCCACAGAACTAGCAGGAGTGAGCTTTGCAGCCTCCCTTTGGGAGGGGTATGGGAGGGGGGTATAAAGGCTCCCCAGTGCCCTCCCCCCATCTCTCCTGATTGGCACATCCAGGTCGCTGGCAGCTTTGAAGAAAAACCTATCCCAGGGGTTCTCTGTGTTGGTCATACTGCTTCCTGATGTGTTCCCAATGCCAATTGGCCAGCGGGCATGCCAGTCATTTCTTCTGACTGTTCTCTCCCCCTCCCTCTCCTCTTCCCCTCTGCCTTCCCTGGAATGCTTTTGCAGCCTTTTAGCAGGCTGTCATGGGGCCAAGATGAAAACAAATTTTTCATACCAATTTTGTTTGAATGTATTTTAATTAAATTAGTAACTAAAATGAATTTAGAAAGATTTGTTTTAGTTACTAATTTAACCAAAAAGTAGATTATAGAGAACAGAACCCTTTGCAATCATACAGATGGGCATCATGATCTTCCAGCTGTTTAGTGCTACTGCTAACCCTACAAGTGTGCTGGCACTAACGCCACAGGTGTGAGTCCCATTCACTTCAACCTCTGACAGCCAGAGGATCACACCCTAAGTAGACGTAAGGCCACCGCTGTCAAAGGAAGCTAAGCCTGTAAAGCAAAGGGCTGCCTGTGCAGTGCTCTGAATGAAAATATAATAATCACTTCCTTCCAAGCACAAGCAGCCAGTTAATACCCTGAAGCGCAGGTTTTGATTACCCTTTACTGGATTAGCTTGGAAGGTGGCTGTGGTTGAACAAATCTCGCCAAGTTCAACCAACCACTGATTATTTAAAGCAGCAGATGTTTTATCTGTTATTAACGGGAGATGATAAAAATCCAACAAGATGTCAGTAGACGGCAGCTCAGTCTTTGGGAACAAATTAAGTGAGAAGGGGGGAAAAGCAAAAAAACCTAAATTGCCTGCTAAATTTAACCGCTTTGGGTTAAAGGTCAGTGCAGTGCTCTGTAGTCAGCGGAGGCACTCAGACTGAAAGCCGTGCTTTTGTCATAGGAGAAGGAGAGAGAAGATTCTGCAAAAGATATCAGACCTTTTCTTTAGTGATTTCATTGCGTAATGCATTTTATAATAGAAATGGAATTTCGGGTTACACAAACCCAGGCTGCACGAAAGGGTCTCTGAGTGCACATTCATGATCCTCTAAAGCTAGATTAGGAGCTAGCCTTAAAAGGGGAGACGTAAGAGTTTTTATACCTCAACAGAGTGGAGAGAAATACAAAGTCACCTGTGGTGCCACACGCCAATGACTTCAGTAGGTAGACACCTGGGATGAATCTAACTCCATACACACTTATTACCATAGCAACTGCAACAATATCATTTCCAGAATGACCGTTTTTCTGCATTCTCAAATCAAAGAAGCATTTTCTTTCACTAAAGAAGGGCCAACAATTTTATCCTTTCTTCCTTGATATACCCCTGTGCATCCCCCAAAATACAATGTTTTGGAATCCAAATATGGAACCATCAAACCTGAGCGACAAATATTGGCTTTGAGTCTATCAAAAAAAGAAAAATCTAAGATCACCTCTGGAGGAATGTCGTTGATGTTGCCATTTTAAAAGAGATAGACGTAAGAGCATTTGCGCCATACTGGGTCAGACCAGTGGTCCATCTAGAAGCCTGTCTCTGACAGTGGCCACCCTCACTCATTTTGGAGAAGTACCCAATAGGTCATAATGAAGTGATCTACTCCCAGCTTCCAATAGTCAGAAGTTGCATCCCCTGACTAACTTGACTAATAGCAATTTATGGACATGTCTTCCAAAAACTTAACCAGTCCTTGTTTAAACCTAGCCATGCTGGTGAACATGACCCAACTGGTGGACATAACCCAATCTCATGCCTCAAAGCCCACTTGTCTCATCAGACATTTGGTGAATGACGTTAACCCAGCTACAGCCCATCTCAGATATTTTCTTTTTAAAATCACTGTCATAGGAGAGTCTCTTCTGGCAACACAATGAACTTTTCATCTGTTGCAATCGATGTCGAAGGCATACTGGTAGCCACTGGACCTCAGCCTCTCTCTCTCTCTGCTCTGCTCTGAGAAGTCCCTTACTTAACACATCTGAAGGGCTCTAATCATGTTTCGCCACCCCCAGTGGTGTGAAAGTCCCACTAACACTCTTTCACATCTTTTGGAGCTCAGGCTTGTCAGAGCCTTACAGACGAGCAACCGTAAGCATGAATTTTCTCACTAATGTTCCTCTTTCCCATAGCAGGATGCCAAAGCCTTGGATGGATTCCTCACACCTTTTAAATTCATCCAGACACTCAGAAAACAGATACAAAAGTGTACAGAGAATGAGGGTGGGGTTTTTCCCCCTTCCTGCAGTTGCCTCTTCAGTCGCTCACTTTAATCACACTCTTAAGGATATTTTCTGTCCGAGCAGCTATTAAAACCTGCAGTTGAAAGAAACTGCGGTTTCTTTTTGGGTTTCCATGGTCCAATTCCCAACCAAATACGATGAGCTTTCACAGTTGCACAATTTATCTCATTACTATCCCCACCTCTTCTCTGTTTTACTGCTCGGTTGCAATGCTGGGTGCACTTTGGAGCTGACCTTTCTCTACAGTAATTTTTCTTTCCTTCTCCAGTGAACAGACAAGCACACCGTTCAAATGTGACACATTAACCTCAGTCACGCAATGCACATTGCCGACACCATTCAGTCTAGCAGATTACAACATTTTCAACTCTCTGCTGTTCTGTCACCTGTAATGCAGGCGAGGGTGAGGTTTCTTAAGGGATTTTTAATGTTTTGTTGTGTTTTTAATGATGTGAGCCAGTCTGAGCCTTAGAGGAAGGGCAGGGTAGAAATTTAAACAAACAAACAAATAAATCAATCAATAAAATAAAAAATAATGAGTAACTGCAGCTTCAGGACCTCTCAGTCTTCAAGTTGATGGTTTCACTGTCCCTGACCGACTTTGCTCCTGATCTCTCCACCACAGAGGACATCTTATGCACTTAAAGTTCAACCTCTTTCTGGTTTGTATCGAACGTTTTCCTTGTCTTTTCTTTCTTCTTTCATAACAAACTGCAACTGTGATTCATATTTCTCTTTGTATCTGAACTGGCCACATTTCTCCACATGTCTTTAAGGAAAAGAACAAAGCTTTGTTTTCCTTCCTTGGAGAACATCTGAAGCCTCTTCAATATTTTGGCCCACTTGTTAATCATATCAAACAGGTGGAACTTCCACCGAAAATAAATTTCTAACACTAAACTCCCCATCTCTTTCCTGAATCATTCAAACTTACAAAGTGTCTCCTTAAAGCCTGGCTTTCACCCCCAATTATCTCCCTCCCCTTTTGATATAATAGAATCAATAGTTTAGTAGAACCCTTGTCATGGACAGATCATTACCTCCTGCAAGCGCATCTCCTGGAGCATGTCTGCCCCCAGGGGGGTGTAGAACCAATTTGGATGGTTCGCCCCTGGAGACTAATGGAACCCGAGAGGTTCCGGAAAGCTCTTAGAGGCCTCTGATATTGATGACCGCCTGCTCGATAACCTTGTGGCTTTATGGAATACCTTGCTGTTGGAGGCCACCGACTGGACGGCTCTGAGGCCTCTTCTCCCTCAATGACGGCTCCTCAGGCCTCCATGGTTTACGGAGGACCTGTGGCTGCCAAAGTGGGAGGGTAGGCAGTTGGAGCTACGGTGATGCCATTTGCATGCTGAAGCTGACAGATTCCAACATAGAGCCAGTTTATGTGCTTATGCTGTAGCTGTAAGGGCCTCAAAAATGGAGTTTTTTGCTGCCCATATAGCCTCTGCAAAATCTCGTCTAGCAGAGCCTTCCTGGGTGATGAGGGGGTTGGTCGGTCCTCCCTTCCTCTACCTGGAATCAGAGTTATCTAATGCCCGCTGTGACATGTCTGGTGATTATTTTGCAGAGAAAATTACTCAGATTCACCACAACTTTGACATTGCACTTATTGCAGTGGGTGAACCAAACGTTGTGGAAGCCTTGCCTTGTCCGGTTTCGTGGAGTCAATTTCAGTCAGTGTCATCCACTGGGGCAGGGGCTGCCCTTGGGGCTGTTAGGGGTCACCTTTTGTGAACTTGACCATGCCAGTCCTGGCTGATTAACGTCAGCTGGGAGACGGTGGAGCCGCTGCTGGCGGGGGTGATCAATGCCTCCCTTTGGGAGGGCAGAGGGTCAGGCTGCCTCAAGTAGGCGATGGTGTGGCCTCTGGTCAAAAAACCATCACTTGATGATGATTCCCTCTCCAGTTATCAGTCAATCTCTAACCTTCCCTTTTTAGGTTATTGAGCGGGTTGTGGCCCAGAGCTGCAGGGGCACCTGGACTATTGTTATCTGGATCCCTCTCAGTCCAATTTTCTTCTGGGCTATGGAACGGAGACTGCGCTTTTTTTAGATCTGTCGGCTGCTTTTGATACTGTTGACCATGAGATGCTGGTGCCTCACTTGCGGGATTGAGCTGGAATGGGCGGGACCATCCTTGACTGGTTCCGCTCTTTCTAGAGGTGCGCACCAGGGGTCCATGTCATTTTTATTTTTCATTTTTGTTATTTAAATCTGTTGTTTTCTTTTTCATAAATATCAAATTGTTGTTTTTGTTTTTGCTTACATTTTCTATTGGTTTCAATGGAAAACACATTTTTGGCTGTACCTTTTTTGTTTTTCTCTGTATGTGGCTGAACCGTGGTGTACTTATACATCCAAAGTATGGCATTATGTGTACCAAATTCCAAAAATATTGGATGAAGGAATCCAATTTTAGAAGCAGTTGAATTAATTTATTTTGCAAACATCTTCATATACATTCTTAGGTGTAACTTCTTTGCCTCACATTTAATGTAGATGAAACTTGTCAAGGTTATACCTGTTCTCATATTTACTACCTCTGCCAACTTTCAAAAGGATTGGATAAAGGGTCCTGGTGGTATAAGCAATTAACTTATAAATGTATGTCTGACTGTAACATATTTGTAGTCCAAAAAGTATATATGAAATTCAGCAGGAATCTATATTGTACTTTCACGATCATCTCTGCCAAATATCAGAAAGATGTGATCAAGGGTTATAATTTTATATGCCTTCACAGCATATGCAGAGAATGAGCCTATGCCAGGGATTTTCTTGTGTCACTGTGGTATAAGATTGGTTTGTGAGGCCAATTGGCCAGCAGAAATGTCAACCAAATATCCTCATTCTGTTCTGTAACCATCTCAACATCTCTCCCCTGACTTGTTACTGGGATCTGTTTAGGAACTGTTTAGGAAAGCATCTGTTTAGGAAAGAGCCAATAGATATTCTCTTATGTCCTCTGTCACAGTGCTGCAGGATGTGATTGTGATAATAATTGGCCAGCCTGGATGTGTGAACTATGTCTCCTGATTTCTGGGATGATACCTCCAAAGTCCCAGTTATGTCCCTTCTATGCC
>QEPC01012362.1:7691163-7712014 GCA_003113815.1 Sphenodon punctatus
GGTGCTCTTAGAACAGCATGTGTTTTTTCTGGTGACTTGTGTAGCCCTTCAATATCTATGATGTATCCACAGCATGTGACTGCTTCTTTAAAGAATTCACATTTATACTATTTATGTTATGTTAACCCATAATCCATACTCTTCCAATCTCTTAAGAACTTGTGCCAGATTTTTCAGATGATCCTCATCATTCTATCCTGTAACAATGATGTCATCCAAATAACATCTGCAGCTTGGTATGCCTTGGAGTACTTGATCCATGACTCTCTGCCAAAGTGCAGGTGCAGATGCCACTCCAAATGCCAATCGGTTGTACTGGAATAATCCTTTTTCAGTGCTGATTTTAAGAAACTTTCTTGATTCCGCCTCAACTTCCATTTGGAGGTAAGCTTGTGCCAAATCTAATTTGCTGAACTTTTTCCCTCTGGCCAAAGATAAGAAAATGTCCTCAATATGAGGTAAGGCGTAGTGCTCTGTTCTCAGCATTGGGTTAATAGTCACCTTGAAATCACCGCAAATCCATAGAGTTCCATTTTTCTTCATAACAGGAACAATAGGTTTACCCATTCGCTCCAGTCCACTTTAGTAAGTATGCCCATCCCTTCTAGCCGATCCAGTTCCTTAGCCACTGCCTCCTTGATAGCCAGTGGTACCTGCCCGGCTTTCAAAAACTTGGGTTGTGCTCCTTCTATCAGAGTTATACTGGCCTTAATGTCCCTCAGGTGTCCAATACCCTTTTGAAAAACTGGTGTAGCTTTAGCGAAAAGTTTTTCTAGATGCTGGTGTGAAGTGGATTTCTGGTGAACTTGGAGAGCTTTAATAGATTGCCAGTCTAAACGAATTTTCTTTAACCAGCTTCGTCCAAACAATACTGGTCCTCTTGTCGGTACCACATCGAGATCTAATTTATTACTCTGCCCATTATACTTCACTTCCACTGTACATACTCCCAGCGGGATGATCCTTTCTTCTGTGTATGTCTTCAGTATAGTTCTGGTTTTCCTTAACTGCACATTACTGAACTGTTTGGTAAAATCCTTATGAGGAATGACTGATACAGCTGAGCCTGTGTCTAATTCCATCTTCAGGACTTTCCCTTCTACTATGGGTGTTACCCAGATGGGTTCCATGTCTCCATCTTCTACACATGACAGTCTCACATAGGCAATACTTAACTCAGCTAGACCTTCTTCACTACTGTCTGTTTCAGTTTCTACGGCGTGTACCCTATGGTGCCCTTCAGGAGCCTTTTTCTTCTCGCTTTTTATTTTATTCGGTGTAGTAGACCGACACGCTGCTTGTATGTGCCCCCTTTTGCCACAGCGCCAGCATACCACATTTTGGAAGTGGCAAAACATTGATTTATGTCCTCCCTTGCCACAGTAGCTACATTTTTCTTCTGGCTCTGTTTTGTTTCGTTGACTTGGAGTATGACATAACTTGTGGGTGGTGTGTTCGCTCCTGCTCACAGCTTGAAACTCCTGTGACTCACCTGTAGCAGCTTCCATGGATGTAGCTATCTCCATGGCCTTTTTAAAAGTGAGAGTCTCTGATGTAAGGAGACGCTTCTGAATTGTTTCATCACTGATGCCACAGACTAGTTGGTCCCTCAGAGCCATGTGTAAGGTGTTCCCAAAATTGCAATGTTCTGCCAATCTTTGAACTGCAACTCCATAAGCCATGACTGTTTCTCCTTCCTGCTGGTTATGTTTATGGAATCTAAATCACTCTGCAACTTTCAGGGGTTTGGGTGAAAAGTGCTCCTGCAGCAGAGTCACTATTTCTGCAAACATTTTGGTGCATGGCTTATTTGAGTATGTCAAACTGCGAAGAAGGCCGTATGTTTTACCTCCCATATAGTTCAGTAATGCAGGTACCTTCTTATCATCTGGGGTATCATGGAGTGCAAAGTATTGCTCCAGACGTTCAATATATGTGGACCAATCGTCTACGGTATTATCAAATGAGTCGATAAACATCCCTCTGGGACATCTTTCAATCTTCATGAGGTTGTTATCTGGTCACCCCACACACCCACTGCACTGAATCTGAACACGGCATTGTTCTCTGGGGCCTAGTTTTAACAGTTCCTATCTGGGCCTGCAGCACTCCACCCAGCTCAAGCCTTTCGATTTCACTTACTCGCTTTGCCTGCTGGAGCTCTTAGCAATTTCAGCACAGCAACAGTGAATCAACCTCGTCGCCACTGTGATGTCTGTGAGTCCAGCTAAGGACTCAAGAAGTAGATACAGCCCTGAAGTAAGTAATACTTTATTAGGCAGACATGTTGCTTGCTGGCTGGCTGGACTGGAACTAACTTAGATCACAGAAACAGAGTGGAGCCCTCTAGAGGGCTCTACATGGAACAACATAATAACAATATAAGGAGGCGCACCTGAGGAAAATTTACTGTTAATTTTAACGTTTATGTTATGAAATTATTAAGTTTTGGGGGTTAAGTGTTGCCTAAACCCCTAGTTGGGCAAGGCAAATTTTAAATGTTTTTATACTCTGTTATGTGTAATGTTGTGGTTAAAAGTATGATTAATTTAAATTAATTTTACTTTATATATGCAGAAATTTGACGTTTATTTATTCAGTGAAACTATATATATATATATATATATATATATATATATATATGATATGAAAGACCTAACTACTTGGGCAGTTGCATTCTTTGCTATTGCTACAGCTAAATTACGGGTTTGTTTTTATAGCCAAATGTCCCAGTCAGGAGGGGAATGAGGTTTCCCCTCAAACGGACTTATGTATGCTATTGTATATTTGTTGGTTGTAATGCTGTTTGTATTTGTTTTTCTTGTGTTATGTATGTCTTTTTTTGTATGATTTGATACAGCCTATGGCTGATTCAATAAATAGGACATTATTATTATTTTCTTAAAATCACAACATTCAATCGCTTCTAAAATCGGTTCCCTTTATCGAATTGTTTCATACATTAGTATACATAATGTCCTCTATTGGGGTACAAGCACCCCAAATTTCATCACAATTGAATAAGAAACAAAAAAAGTTATAGCCGGAAATACATTTTTCAGTGTTTTCCCTTTATTTTATTTTTTTAAAAATATGTTGTTTTCATTTCTATTTTCATTATTATTATTTGTCGTTTTCGTTATTGCAATAACAATAACGAAAATGACAATTTTTGTTATTGTTATTGTAATAACAAAAACGACATGCACACCCCTAGCTCTTTCCTAGCCGGGAGGACTCAGAAACTTCTTCATCTCCACGGAACTTCACATGTGGTGAAGAGAGTCTTTGAGGAGTCTCCACCAATAATGGACTCCAGTAGGTGGTTAAGTCAGACAAAAGAGACAGATTTCCTAAACTGCAGATCAAAGCTCAGTAGCACCTTCGGAATCTCAAGTGAGGAATGATGCCTGGAACTCAGGGCTTAATTTGGGGTGAGGGTTCATTTCCCTGTCCTGTCAAGTTCTGGAGCAGGGGACGTGGCTTGCATGGCGGGTTTGGGCCCTGGCAATTCATCTAAGAAAAAGGCAGCCCAGGAACACAAATGGGTCTACCATCCTGAGAAGAGTTTTGCCTAGGCAGAATTTTGTAGACCCTATGATGGAGGAGAAGAGTTACTTTAATCATATCTAGAGCTATTGAAATTATTCCTTGATTTTATTTAGCAATCATAAGAAATATATCTGTGCCACAGGCATCTCTTAAATTAAATGCCGTGTATAGTCCCTTCATTCAGCTGATGGCAAAATGGCCATATTGTGTCTAGTCGCAGATGTTCTTTATTGGACTCTATTGAAAAGAACCCAATTTGGCAAGATAAATGAGGTGTCTTGAGTTCAGGGCTTCCTTTCCCAGCAGCACAGAAACGGTAGAAAGAAACGAAGCTGGATAAATGAGCTAATTTTTCTGTCGTGGCCTCAGCTTGTTAACCTTGGATTTTTTTAATTTATTTATTTTTAAATATAAGTAAGAGGCAACATCCATTTGCTGTATGAAAGATACACCGGGGCCAGAAAAAAAAGACGACTGATTTATTAGCTACATTATTTGAAGTGGTAATTAATCATTTAAAAATACTACCTAACCATCAATGTGATGATGTTAGATTAAGCATCAGATTATAAAGACGCAGTAGGAAAGCTTAGCTATATAAAAAAAAATCTGAATGGCATAGAGCTGAAATGGGCACCTAATTTGGTACTTGCGGGTAATATCCACATTTTTTCGGGTACTGTTTTTGTTTGGGGTATCCAAATTGGTACACAAATACCGATAGAGTACTTGAAAAACTGATATTTCAGTTACAGAGTTTTTGAATACCTGGAATTACCCCCAAAAAACTGAAATGATACTCACAAATGTTCCTGAAACCTGGGACGAAAAATCAGGATGAAAAATCAGGATGAAAGCGATATTTCGGGATGCTGATTTATCAATATTTTTACATTTTGGTATTTTGGGTACCCAATTGAAAATCAGTCTGAAAAGTACCCAAAATTTTCAGTTCAATTAGAGTATCTAAAATTCGATGAGTATACCTGTTTTTGTGGTTCCTCATGTTAGCTGTACTCTGGAACTTTGTAATGAGTGGGAACGTTAGGCTTAGTTGAAAATCTGTCTCAGGTTGGCTGTCAGAATATGCTTTCGATAGTGAAATGGGTTGGTGATTTCTGTCCAAGTCTCTCCAAAATAGGACTGTATTGTATTGCATCAGAGGTCCGTCTACTTCAGCACCCTGTCTCTCGTAAGGGCAAGAGAAAATATGCTGAGGGTGGGAAATATGAAATAATGATCTTAACCCCACCCAGAAGGTTCCATCCTCCTCATCCCTATCAGTTAGAGAATGTTTTAAAGATCTGCAGCAGGAGGGCTTGTAGACTGGCATCCTCATCACAAAATTCCTTCTCTAGCTGGCACTAGCTGGCAGTTCCAGCTGAGAGACCGCAGTGCAGAGCACCGGTGACAGGGGGTTCTTAGGTACGTATGACCAATGCTGATGTGCTAGGCCGAACCCTAGAGGAAGGTCAATATCTCCAAATGCACTGACCCACAGTACCCATGGTCAGAGGGAACCCATACCTAAGAATGTCTCTGACTGCTGGAGGGGTGGATTATACACCATCTCTAGCTACAGAGGATAGGTGAGCACTGCAAGGCAGTTACAATGGAGCTATGGAGCCTGGCTGTCTTTAGCTCCGGAACTCCAACCATTTGCTGTGGGAGCTGACATGGCAGCTGTCACCTCTGCACAGCAGCTGAGGATTGGAAGCAGAAAATGAGCCCACTGCTGTCTTGTTCCTCAGCGCACCCTGGGTGTAAGCTCTGTTGGTGGGAGTAGGTGAACTCTGCATACGCATGCCAAGCTCCCAGCGTTTATGATGGGAGAGTGAGTGGCTCCATGCTCCAACTCCACCTGTTCTCTCCGATATGGAGTTCTTTCCTACTCAGGTATGTGTGGGTCAGTTTGGATCCATGGTGCGGGTAGATGTGGAGAGGTCTCTTCTCAGTGCTATTGGACCTGTGTGTGGTGGGGAAGGAAGGTGCCCCACCACAACTGTAGATTCCCTCCCCCTCAGTCGCTATGGGAGGGACCAACGGGGTGGCTAACTGGGCTCCAGTCCCCCCATTGGACAGCTTGTACTTTTAAAAATCATTTCTAATTTTTATTTGTATTTCTGATGGGTAGTGCCAATTTTATCTTTATCAGCAGAGTTCAGCATTTCTAATGTTGTTCTTCCAACTGACAAATTTACAGTGTGGTCCTATGGACAGAAAAGGTTCATTGCCCCCATGATAGTAAACGAACTGTCAACCAAACGATTACCTGATAGGTCGGTTATGAACAGGGAAGCACCTTCCAAGTTAATGGTGCAGTTTTGAGACAGGGATGCACAGATCCTGCTGACTGTTAATTTTTTACCATTTGACATTACTAACATTGTGACTTTGTCCATTGGTCAGATCTCAACTGGAGGAACCAACAATCTGCTCAGTTGAACCTCCCAGGAAAACTCTGATTCTGTCTGCACCCACATGCAGCTCAAGTCCTTGTGAGTACGACATCGCAGAATACTTGCACCGCAAAGTGACTGACGGAGAGAAATTTAAGCTACTGACTGCTGACTACCACATCGGTAATTCGTTCAAGTCACCTGCTACCATTTTTGGAAAGCAAAAGCACTACTTTCAGACGGCATGGATAGATGGATACCCAGGACTGGTTTACAGTGCTTCTCTTGATGCTGCATTTTGTCTACCATGTATGATGTTTGACAACTCTGCTAGCAACAGGAAGAGAGGTGCTTTAAGTAACTAGTGGTTATCACAACTGGAAAAAGGCAACTTCAGACTTCAATGCACATTTCTTCAACAAAGTGCACGGAAGCAGTTCCAAGGATGGAGGAGCAGGATACGAAACACATGCTGTTTGTGCTGCTCGAGCTGACAATTTCAAAGCAGTCATGAGAAACAATGATGAAAACGTTGTGAAATGCAGCAAGGCCCTTCAAGAAAGGAGGAGCAAGAATTTGAAAGTGCTGATCTCGATAGCAAACACAATCATTCTTTGTGGGAAGCAAAATCTTGCCCTTAGAGGACACAGAGATGATTCAAAATACTTGAATGACAAGACTGCGAACGGTGGAAACTTTCAGGCCCTCCTTGACTTTCGTATTGAGAGTGGGGATGAAATCTTGCAAAAGGACTTTGAGACGGCAAAGAGAAATGCAACATACCGCTCCAAGACAATCCAGAATGAAATTATTTTGGTGATTGGAGATCTGATCCAGAGGGACATTGTTAAAGAGATTTTTTTTAAAAAGGTGGCGGATGGTTCAGTGTATCAGTTGATGAGGTGCGAGATATCAGCAACAAGGAGCAACTGGCTCTCACTGTTCGTTACGCTGATGAAAATTGTGAAATTCATGAAGATTTTATGACCTACACCGATGTAAGCAGTGAGACCTCTGGCTTGCAAATTTCTGAAGAGATAATCTCCCTCCTTAAGAAACTTGGACTAGATGCTAACAAAATGAGGGGTCTGTGCTCTGATGGAGCTGACAACATGAGAGGACAAAACAGAGGAGCAGGCGCTAGAATTGATAGCCAGTTTCCAAAGGCATTGTGGTTTTGGTGCAAGTCCCATCATCTGAACAGGTGCATTGTAAATAGCATCTGAAAACGCCATCATTCGCAATATGATGGGAAACGCAGATGCTGTTGTAAAGTTTTTTTAATTTTCCCCAAAGAGAGAAACCATTCTTCAGACCGAAATTGAAAAGCTGAATGTAAGGAAAGTCAAACTGATTCGCTTCTACCATACAAGATGGATTGAACGCCATGATGCCTTTGATGTACTGATATCCATGTATTCAGCTGTAGTCGATGCTCTGGAAGAAATCAGCTAACATGCAATAAGGCATGAAGAAGTAGCACAGGCAACTGGCCTCTTGAAGTGTATGACCAGCTTTGACTTTGTGGTGGCCCTTATAGTAACAGCAAAATGCCTACAGTACTTGCGTGTACTAAGTGTTGCTCTTCAAGGCTCAGCCCTAGAGGTGGTGAAATCCATTAGACATGTAAACTATACTCGGCGAGCTCTGTAAGATGTTAGGGACAACATCGATGCACATCATTCAAGATGGCATGAAGAAGCTGTTGCACTTGCTGAGACAGTTGGAGTTCAGCCAAGCAAACCACGAACAAACACTAGACAGCGTCACAGGGAAAATGGGGAGGCAGACAATCCGGAAAAGTTATTATCGCAGAGCAGTTACTGTTCTTTTCCAGGACCACCCCCTTACAGAGATGAGCAGTCGATTTTCAGTTGGGCAGGAGAACTGCGGTGTGCCCTCGATGGACGTAAGCTACTTCATGGAGGACTTGCCATCTCCTGAGTCCTGACGCACTGCCTGCAGGACTACTCCTGGGCTATTAAATGGAAGGACTCTGCTACATTTCCAAAGAACCTTCTGGAGACAATGAAGAGCTGTGATCGACTACTTTTCCCTAATATCAACACAATGCTAGGAATATGTGCAACATTTCCCATCACCAGCTGTGAATGTGAAAGATCGTTCAGCAGATTGCGCCTTATCAAGACATACACAAGATCAGCAATGACAGAAGAGAGATTGACTGGTTTAGTCTTGATGTGTGCACACAGAGGGAGAATTCCACAGCCTTCTAGTGTTGTTGCAGAATTTGCTACAAGGCATCCCAAAAAAATTGAACTTCCAGATATCTTGAGCACGGATAACGATGTCATTGGCCCAAACCAGGTAGGAGTGGGGGGAATTGTGTCCCAGGGGGAATGTGAAATGGGTGAACTTTCTGAGGCCCCCCGGCTCCCAGAGCAAATTCCACCCTGAGGGGGCGGGGGAGAAGCAGAGTTGGGGACAGCCTTGATTGGACTGAGGGTGCTGAGAAGCTGGACCCTACAGACTAGTTTGAAAAGACTTGCATTAATATCTGAAAACCTAGATTTTAAGTACCACCTAATATTTGACCTTTATTTTGCATACAGCCAGATGGAGATGAGCAGCAATCCACAGTCAGGGTTGAAGAAGTCAAGGGCAACAGCGGAGAGACGCAACACTCGGTGGGACGTCCTCACCAAGTGATGAACCAGGTAGGCAGGGATGGTGTGCCCTGGAGGGAATGTTGAATGGGTGACCTGACTGAAGTACCCCAGTCCCTGGTCCCCAGAGCAAATTCCACCGGGAGGGGAGCATACAGCGAGACAGCCCTGACTGGGATGAGGGTGCTCCAGAGGAGAAGCTGGACCCTACACAGACTAGTTTTTTAAAACTGTATATATTTGGAAACCTAAATTTTTAGCACCACCTCTTTACTTGACATTTAGTTTGCATACAGCCTGATGGAGATGAGCAGCAATCCACAGTTGGGGTGAAACGAGCCCGACGGCAACAGCGGAGAGACACAACACTTAGCGGGACATCATCACCAAGTGATGCAGCAGGGGACACAGTGTCTCGCACGAAGGAATCCAGTTAGGAGGCGGGGGAAGGGTGTGCCACAGAGGGGCTTGGTAAACAGTCTCAAGCCCACCTGTCACCGGACCCCCAGAGCAAACTCCACCCCCCCAGGAACCATACCTGGGGACAACCCTTAAAAATCTGGAAAGTTAGATTTTTAAATATAACCTCATTATTGAATTTCCTTGACCTTTATTATGCATAGAAAGAGGTTATTTTGGTAACTTTGCCTTGATTGTTATTTACTCAGCAACTAAGACTAGTTCCCTAGCCAAGGGTGAAGCTGCCAAGGTGTTTGCTTGGCAGTGGGTGGGGATGGAGGCGGGGCCTGGTCACCAGGGCGGGGCTATGCTAACTTTGGACTTCACCTCCCCCATCCACATCACTTCTGGATCCGCCCCTGGACCAGGACCTAAGTGAGGATTAAATTCAGCAGGATTTAGCCTTTGGGGGTAATATGTGCCTTTCTGTTTTAGGAATTTGAGTAAGAGTCTCCCATTCATTGACGTTTGGGCTGAGATGAGAGAAGCCTCCTGGCAGTGTCAACTCAGACTTGGGTAAGCAGATTTCAGGAGGCTATTTTTGGTTTTGCAGCAATGGGCTAGAAGTTACTTTCCTGCTTCTAACTCTGGTCCCAGGTGGAAAACAGAATATCCAGCAACAGCACAGAATGCTTGTTCTCGCTTGCTATGGAAGGCAGAGCAAGAGGCAATGCTACAGCAAGGGAAATTTAGAGTAAGCATCAGGAAGAAATTCCTGACAATCCCATGGGACAAGCTACCCGGAGACGTTGTGGAAGTACATAAGAAGAGGCTGGATGAGAATATGGGGGTTAACATACGTGTAGTTGTGGCTGCATGTCCAGGGGTGGGATGAGCACCCCCGACACCACCGGCTGGGTTAGGTCAGGGGACAGAATTAAATGTGCACCCCCCCCCCCCGACCTGACACGGCTGGGGAGTGGGGACGGGGAGCAAGGCGCAGCTGGCTGGCTCTGCCCCTGCACTGCAGCCGGCACCCCACCCGCTGCTATGAGGGCTAGCTATGGCTGCCAATAACAGGCAGTCATAGCTGGCTGCCATGGCAACCCCCCTGTGCCATGCCAGGTGGGCGCAAAAGCAGACACAACTGCCCAGCTAGGCCCACCTGGGTGGCTCACGGGGCTGGACCATGGGCCCAGTTCATTCCAGGCTCACATTTCCAGCCCAGTTGCCAGCCCTGCCAGGGTCTAAACTGGGCCCACATCTGGTGGGCCCGGAACAGACGTGTAGGGTTTGGCACTGGCCCACGCAGGTCAGAGTGGGCAAACTGGGCCCCCATTACATCTTTTAACACCCAATGTCTGGAATGCGTTAGGTAGGGCAAATCCTTCATCAAGCAGGGGGCTGGACTTGACAATCCCCAGGGGTCCCTAAGTTTCAGCTTTCTGACTCTATGAATTTCAAATGTTTTCTGAACCTTGAGAAAGGTTCCTTTTTAATTTGGTTCTAGACTCCATGTCTCTAGCCCTGCATTTTAATGTCCTCATCACCCAGTACCAGGTACCAATGTTTCCTGAGGCAGCTGGTCGAGGCCTTGTAGGAGTTCAAGGTTATGTGCTGTTGCGTGTGTTTGCTTTGCGCTCCAAAATGGACGTGATGCAGAGAGGAAGAAAAACAACTTCCTTGCTGTCATTTGCAAAATAAAGGCCTCGCCTCACTGAGGAGCCCTCCTTGAACATCCCACTCCTTCATCACCCACTCAGACCTGCTCTGCAACTTGTCCCTTTGCATTAAAGGGCCGCTTTGATCGCAGCTCTGGCAACCCAACTGTACGCTGCTTCCTGGTCTTTCCTCTCACCTGACCTGCGGTGTGGATGACACTCTAATAGAAAAAGAGAGAGGCTGCCAAGAGCAGATATGGATGGAATAAAGCTCAATTAATTGTCTCTAATGTAGCAAGGAATAAAAATCATCCAAGCAGCATATTGCCATCGAGGCTGGTCGGAAGCTGTGCATTTGAATATGAGTAGGAGAACAGAGCTTTCTTTCGGAATGTGCTCCCAACACAAAGAAACTCCAAAGAGGAAGAAAGGAAACGTCTCCTACAGACAGGGAATCTGAGGATAAGGCCAGAGCCTTACTTCGGCATGTGAGAAGGGTCCAACTGTACACGGCCTGGTGTTAGGAGAAGTCCCACTAGGCTCTCTAATAGGGTTGCCACCTATGCAAATTTTTAAAGAACACTTATGAAAAATTCTAGGAATGGGCAAACGCGGTTTGGAAGTTCGGAGTTCGGACCGAACTCGCCCAGTTCGGTCGACTGAACCGAACTTCCGAACCGAACTCGATTTGCGAACCGAACCGAATTTCCAAACTTGGCTCTGTTCGCCCATTCCTATAAGATAATATTCCATTTAGTTCAATGGGGTTTGAAGTTCCAAACTCTGTTCGGAAGTTCGTTGTTCGGATCGAACTCGAATAGTTTGGTCGACCGAACCGAACTTCTGAACCAAACTCGATTTTCGAACTGAACCAAATTTCTGAACTCGGCTCGTTCACCCATCCCTAAAAAATACATCATATTGCAGGGCCTGCACTGGGCACCTTAGGCATCAATGGCAGGGCCTGCAGCATTGATTTTTCATGTGTTCCTTAAACATTTGCATAGGTGGCAACCCTAAACTTTAAATGCACCAGCCTGCACTGCCCTACAACTAGGAGGGGACCTACCAGGATCTCTGACATAGTTCTGAAGAATGCATCTGGGTGAAGGCCACAGTGAGAAGAAGTGTCATAGCCAAGCGTAGAACTCAGGAACTCCCAAACCCTCAGACAGAAGCTATTGTACTCTAGTTCTCTCATCTCTGCTACTCAGCAAACCTGATGGGAAGCATAGGTCAGTGACCACCTTATCATCATGTTGGGGAATCAGGTCAAACCAGTTAACTGTTAGAGGAACATGAGATCTAGTTGGGGCGGGTGGAAAGGTTTTTCATTTTTGAATTCTAAAATTTAAATGAAATACTGAATTCTCCCCCCATAGATTCCTTGTTTATGACCGTTGAACCTTAGGCTGCATTCTCACCTGCAGTGACAGTGGCGGCAGCGGGAGGGGCGAGGGAGACGCGGCAGCGCGGAGGAGCCGGTGGCCAGGAAAAGAGCCGGTGCAAATGGGCGAATCTCTCGCACATGTCAGGGTGCAAAATCCTGTCCTGACATATACGAGAGAAGCCGCGGCAGATCCCCATTCACACCAGCTCTTTTCCCAGCCGCCGGCTCCTCCGCGCTGCTGCGTCTCACTTACCGCTGCTGCCGCCGCAGGTGAGAATGCAGTCTTAGGCTCTCCCTCTTCCCCTAAAGCTAAGCCAACCGAGTGCAACTTCTCAACTTCATAAATGTATCCCTGTCTCTCCCTACATGCCCTCCTCTTGGTCAGTCTGGATTGGAAGCTACTCGAAGCAGAGGCCTGTCTGTAACCACAGGTTTTCAGCACCATGCACATTGCTGACTCTATATAAATAATAATACACAACAATAATAACATTATCTTTTTTTTAAAGGAGGAAAACTTAGTATAGATTTTGTTTTGTTTTTTTAAAGTTCTCCATCCCATTATTTTTCAGAGTTGGATAACTATTGGGTTTTTAAAAAAATGAATATTGTGTTTTTCCTGGCCAGTTGAATATTAATACGATGTTTGAAAATAACAAACCGTGGCTAGGTAGGCAATTTGATAGTTCTGTTCAGTCCAAATCCAAGCAGTAGGTCCCGAATAGACTCCCACGTGAGCTGTATTATGGTAACTCAGTCAGGGAAACAAACTGTAATATGAACCAGCCCCTAATACAGAGGTTTCCAAATGGAGACCACCAAATGGGGGTACACACACACAAAAACACTCCCTAGAATCTATCCCTACCCACCAAATTTCTGGCCAAATAGGAAGATCTTACACTGCCTCTGGAAGGTGCTCAAGCTTGCGCTTTGTCTAACTTCAAGGGGAAGGGAGTTCCAGAGGCGTGGGGCAGCCGCTGAGAATGCTTCTCTGTGGGGCCTTAGCTGTATAAACCTCGTGTAATAATGGAACTGGTGGGATGTTGTTCTAGGCTGATTGTACGGATCATGAGTGGACATGGGAGAAGGCAGCCTATGTCACTATTCAGCCTTTCAGACAGAGTCCTGTGCTGGACCCAAGCCCAGGATAAAATGTCCTGATGGCTTCTGCGCTCCTCACTGGCCCCCTCCTTCAGGGGTATCCTCTGCAGGGCCCTAAAGATGGTCACATTTGTGGCCCCACTGGGAAGGAATGAGGCTCCAGCACTCTGCTCTGGTGAAAACAGGGGGCACTGAAGGCCCCCAGAAGTAGAGAAAACAAGTGATCTCAGGGCGGTCGGTCACCCCAAGTCATTCTGTGGTAAGGATGGCCCTGGTCCTCTGTTACAGAGAATTGGAGGGAAATCCCTTATGTGTTATTATTTCACATAGCCTGGTAGCTGCTCAAGGCCAGGTCAGAAACTAGGAATGCTCAGAACACTGTGGCTTGAAAAGTGGGGAGCCAGACACATGGGACCCCTGGAATAGCTGCATCGCACTGTTTTGACACCATAAATACATTTCACTGGGGAGATACCTGTGAGCCAGCTGTGTAATTTTTCGACTTGTGTCTGCAGTGACTTACAGCCACGACGGGCCGCTCTGTTGGGATGTAGCTGGCGGGATACAGCTTCCTTCCCATCAGCGAGGGCAGAAGAGAGACCATCACCCCAACTAGGTGCAGAGAAGGGCAACAAAAGTGATTGTGGGTTCGGAACGGCTTCCATATGAAAAGAGGCTTGATAGGTTGGGGCTCTTCAGCTTGGAGAAGACAGAGGGGATATGAGAGAGGTTTATAAAATCCCGAGTGGAGCGGAACGATTAGATAGGGAACCTTTATTTACCCTCTCAGGTAGCACTAGAACTAGGGGACACCATGAAACTATCTGGTGACAGATTTAAAACAAATAAAAGAAAGTATTTTTTTTTCACTCAACAGAATAAATTATGGAATTTGTTGCCAGAGGAGGTTGTCAGGGCCAGTAGTATGGGTGGTTTTTAAAAAGGACTGGATACATTTTTGGAGAATAGCTCCAATAACAGCTATTAGCCAAGTAGATTACGAGATAGGACCTTCTTACTGTCAGGAGCAGGGAGTGATCCACAGGGAATGGATTGCCCATTGGGACTGCTGGTCCTTCTCCCATGCGACCAGGACTGGCCACTGACAGAGACAGGATGCTGGGCTTGACGGACCATTGGTCTGACTCAGTCTGGCATTTCTTATGTTCTTAACTGCTATTACGCTCCCTGTCACCATTCTCCTGCTTGTGTTATCCTTTTAATTTCTCCTTCTTGTCTTCTCTTATTGACTCAGTGGCCTTGTTGGCTCCTACAATAGTTTCTACAACTCTCAGTTGTGTATCTAACAAACAACAGAGGGGACAGACAGATGGACTTTATTCGCAACTCCATCCAAATGACTGTTGTTTACATAGACACACTGAACATGGCTTCCAGGACTTCAGATTCGTCACCATAGATTACTTAGCATATGAAACAAATACAGCCAGGAGCAACCGATGAAAAAGGGTGGGGAGTAGCAATAACAGCTGGATGCTAGGACCACTTTCACACCTGCCCTGCCCTCCACCTGGTGCATATTTTGACTGCGGGAGGGAATGCAGACGCCAGACTATGCACAGGGTGAGGCACGAGGGGTGGGTGGGCAGATGTGAAGCACGTTCAGAAGAGGCAATAATGCTGCTGGTTTACAATGCTGTTTATAGCCAGACATGTAACAGAAGGTAGATGACTGCGATTATTTGTGGTACATCAGCTTCAGAGTGTATTTGCTTAATCAACTCTTATATGACTGCTGGTTCAGACTCCTGCCTCCCACCCCTCTATTTTATTGTAGAAATTCATTCACAGAGTTGCCTTAATCTTCAGTACTGTCTCCAGCTGTGTCTAAGTGAATGAGATTTCCTTTAACATCCTCTCTGCATTGTCCGCCCTGCCCCCTCCCTTTTCTCTCCCTGCACAAAATGTCAATGGGTGTTTTTAAATGAGACTGGGGGAGGAGGGGTCTGTGATCAGGGCAGGGGATGGGTGCATGGACACCGTGCATTGGGGAGTGCTTCAAACAAGTGACCCCATGCACAGCCGCCCCGTCCACGCATGGACCCCATATGGACCGCATGGACATCCATGCACCTGTATTCAGACAAGACCTCCCACACATGGACAGTGAGTGACCGCAATCCCAAGTAGGGATGGGCAAACGCGGTTCAGAAGTTCGGAGTTCGGACCGAACTCGTCCAGTTCGGTTGACCGAACCAAACTTCTGAACTGAACCGAATTTTCGAACCGAACCAAACAGAATTTCCGAACTCAGCTCTGTTCGCCCATCCCTAAAAGATAATATTCCATTTATTTCAATGGGGTTTGAATTCCCGAACTTTGTTCGGAGGTTCGGAGTTTGGACCGAACTCAAATAGTTCGGTCGACCGAACCGAACTTCCGAACTGAATTTCCAAACTCGGTTCTGTTCGCCCATCCCTAATCCCAAGTGGGATCTGCATGGGATCCATGTGGAACATGTGCTGTCTATGGACATGCATACAATTTGTGCATGTGCAAAATGCGCAAGGCACATGCGGGGCATGGGATCAGCCCCAGTGTCTGGGGGGGGGGGGGTCTCATTTAAAAACACCCAATGTTGTAAACGCAAAGAAAAGTCAACTTTCTTTCTAGTGTTGCATTTCTTTTCCCACTGTGGTTTTTTTCTAATCAGACAACCACATCTTGAAAGGGAAGGAAGATGAGACAACACAATTGTACAAAAGGCAGCTCCATGTAATACACCTAGTTCCATTAGGAGGCCAAAACCACAGAGATTCATCATGTCGTTTACTAGAGTGGGTCAAAAATTGAGGTCCGGGGGTGGGGAGAAGAAAGTTTTCAATAATATAACTAATGTTTTGGTTTTGAAACTCCTGTAATTGGGTTTCTTTTTTTTTTCCCTAAAGATTTTGTTTAATATAAAGGACCCATCTTCATTTTTTTCCCCATTGCTACCAATTGGGGAAATGCAGTGAATACAGGTTTGGATATATTTATTAATGATCTGGAAAAGTGAGTAAAGAGTGAGGTGACCAAATTTGCAGAAGACACAAAACTAAGACTGGGAAGAATTACAGGGGTTTCTTGCATGACCAAGTGACTGGTCAATCAAATGGCAGATGAAATTCAGTGTTGACAAGTGCAAAGTGATGCACATAGGGAAAGATAATCTAATTATACATACACAATGCTGAGTTCTAAATTAGGGATTACCACTCAAGAAAAGGGCCTTGGAGTCATTGTGGAGAATTCCTTGAAACCATCAGCTCAGTGTTTGGCAGCGGTCAAAAAGGCAAAGAGAATGTTGGGAATTATTCAGAAAGGGATAGAGAATAAAACAGAAAAAAATCACAATGCCGCTATATAAATGTATAGTGTGTGCCCACACCTTGAGTATTGTTTGCAGTTCTGGTTGCCCCAGCTCAATGAAGACATAGGATGTTTTCAGACAAGACACTACCCATCCACTGCCCACCCAATATACATATTACAGGGCACCCATAGGGCAACACGGCAGCCCTACAACATGTATAGTGGGTGGGTGGACAGTGTCTTGTCCGAAAACACCCATAGTAGAACCGGAGAAGGTGCAGAGAGGGGATCAAAAAGGATCAAGAGTATGGCATGGCTTCTGTAGGAGGAGAGACTCTGTAGGTTAGGATTCTTCAGCTTGGAGAAGAGATGGCTAAGAATGGATATAACAGAAGTTTACAAAATCATGAGTGTGCACCGAACAAGTAAGGCCACTTTTACACAGACACTCTAACACCGATAAAATGGGTGTTACATTTTATTATACATGTTGCAGGGTGACACTGCAGCCAATCAACAAGGGCCCTTTTTACACAAGATGCCTCCACCCAGTTTCTCTGGGTGGAGGCGTCTGTGTAAACACCACTTGCAGTGGGTGTAGGTGGGTGTGTGCTCCCGCGCAATGCCCATCTCCACCCACCCCCCACCCATGGAGCAACGGACACCACTGCCGATTGCTCCGTGGGTGGGTGGAGATGTGGTGGGTGTAGGTGGGTTTCTGCTCCTGTGCAACACCCAAGTGGTGTTTGTTTACACAGACGCCTCCATCCATCTCCACCCAGAGAAACTGGGTGGAGGCATCTTGTGAAGGCTGCAGTGTCGCCCTGCAACATGTATAATAAAATGTAACACCCATTTTATCGGTGTTAGAGCATCTGTGTAAAAGTGGCCTAAGTAGGAAGCTGTTATTTAGCCTCACGGAAAATACACATGATCTATGAAACTTACAGGCAGCAGGTTTAAAACAAACAAAAGGAAGTATTTTTTCACTCAACATACACTTAACTTGTGGAACATGTTACCAGAGGATGCTGTAGGATTGACTAAGTTTTTGGAGGATAGGTCCATAATGTCTGGCTATAAGTCAAGTTGGTCAGGGGAATCCAATTTCTGGTAGGAACCGGCAGTGGACCGAAGGGAAAGAATCACCCCATTAGGATCTGTTGGGTATTTCTCCAAAGCGACCAAAAGTGGCAACCGCTGGAGAGAGGATTCTGGGCTCAATGGGACATTCGTCTGACCCAATATGGCTCTTATTTTCTTAGGAGATTCTGCCTCCTTTCTAGGCAAACTATTTCACTGCCCAGCTGTTCTTGTGGTTAGGAATTTCTTTCTAATGTTTAACCAAAATCTATCACGCTGTGATTTAAGCCTCCTGCCCCTTGTCCTGTCTTTTGTGTCAGTGGAGAACAACATTTCTGAATCTGTGTGTGCATGAGTGCACTTTTTTTTGTTATTTGAAAAATGCTATCCTGTCCCCACTTGGTTGTCTCTTCTCTTTGCTAATCGTTACCATTTTCTTCCTCAAGGATATAAGGTGCTGCTTAACTGCGTCAGACCAACGGTCATAGCCCAAGATGCCACAGCAGCAGGGTTTCAAATCCAGGTCTCTGGCAAAGGCCTCACTGAGGCGTGCTTCCTGAGACGCTCCAGAATCCCCAGCAGAGGGTTCACCCAGATGTACTACCGGAGATCCCGAGTGACAGACGCCAAGGATTGAACTTGGGATCTTATACCAAGCATGCACGCTACCACCCGAGCCACCGTCCACCCCTTCAGCCGTCCCTTGTATGATCTCCATTCCACCCATCCCCCTTTTCTGTTTTGAATTCTCACCAATTTGTTGACGTCTTCCATGACGTGTGGAGCCCCAAACTGAACACAATACTCCAGGGGAAGTCTCCCTAGTGCCGAGTAAAGTAGCCCATTATGTCCCAGATGTCCTGGGCAGGATGTTTCTGTTCATGCAGCCCCCCCCCATGGCTTTTGCCATTTTTACAAATGTCCCATTGTTAACTCACATTCAGTTTCTGATCCACTAAAAGAAAAAAACAGATCTTTCTCGGCCATGCTACCACCTCGCCAATTTATTTGATCTTTAGATGTTGCCAGAGCAAGTGATAAGAAGCAAGAGAAAGAAGGAAGGAGAAAGACACTGTGTTTGGAAACTCAGCATTCCTCCCTCACTACAGTGTATGTCACTATTAGCGTAAGAACATCAAAGAGGTTTCCTTGTCCCCACACTTGACATTTAAGCATGAGTCAGATCATTGAACTTCTAAAGCCTATTGAAAGCGTGGATGAGTGTGCGAGTGACGTGGAGGGTGGACTTCTACATGCAGTATCTTTCCGTTTTAGATTGATGGAGTGGCAGGGAAACTGGAGTTTTAGATTACCTGGCTTATANTTTCTCGGCCATGCTACCACCTCGCCAATTTATTTGATCTTTAGATGTTGCCAGAGCAAGTGATAAGAAGCAAGAGAAAGAAGGAAGGAGAAAGACACTGTGTTTGGAAACTCAGCATTCCTCCCTCACTACAGTGTATGTCACTATTAGCGTAAGAACATCAAAGAGGTTTCCTTGTCCCCACACTTGACATTTAAGCATGAGTCAGATCATTGAACTTCTAAAGCCTATTGAAAGCGTGGATGAGTGTGCGAGTGACGTGGAGGGTGGACTTCTACATGCAGTATCTTTCCGTTTTAGATTGATGGAGTGGCAGGGAAACTGGAGTTTTAGATTACCTGGCTTATAGAAACATAAGTAGTGCCATACTGAGTGACGTTAATGGTCTATCAAGCCAGCACCCGGTCTCCAACAGTGGTCAGGCTCAGTCACTTATAAGCATTGATGCTGAACGCGTGCACAGCCCTGGCTCCTGCCTGACTCCACTCCTTCCAAGAGTTGTGACATCATGAGGCTCAGAAAAAAGGGGTGTGGTCTCATTTCAAAGGCGTGGGGTATTATTTGCTCCAGTGTTTCCCCAACGCCGTGCTCGCGTGACCCCTTTTTGAGGCTTAAATATAATCCCATGAGCCCAGAAAACAAGAGAGACAAATGTAAGCAAACTGGTTTGAGGATCATGGCCCATGTGTGCGACAGGTACCTTGAGAATCTGTCCTTGCCCTTTGGCCATTTCCTGCATCACTTGTCATGCTAATAAAGCATCTTCGAAATGAACTGAATTGTATCATCTCTCTCTCGCATACACCAGTGACAATTCTGCAGCAAAAGGCTCAGCAAGGCACACTGCAAAGAAACCTTGTCTGATTAGCTATAGATTTCAAGCCCTCACTACATCTCAGGCCCTGAAATGGCAAAATCTCTGAAATAAAGAGAGACCCTACGTGCCCACCCTCCCCAGCGTTAAGAAAGTCCCTCTGGTTTCCCACAGAGAACCCCAATGCTTTGGCAACCCAAAATTAAGCTGCTTATTGTCACACGATATAATGTGCCTCAGCTTTAGGGAGATCAATGACTGCTCCACAGATGTCTGGGTCACTAGATGAGAAATCAATCAGTTAAGCCTCAGCAGCTGCCAGAGAAGCAGTCAAGGGCACGGAGTCTGATTGCTAAACTCAAGCAGAGCTCTCCAGTTCCTTTCGGCCTGCGCCCACACATCACAACATGGGATCTCCTGTTCACTGACACGGTCTCTCACAATGTAAGGAGCACGGGGCATCCAGGTTGTGGGCAGACATGGGGTCTTAGGGTGATGGATCAAATCCAGGGCTAGGATTAAGGATTGGAGGTAAGGTTGGGGGCAAGGCAGGAGAGACAAAAAAAAAAATCATGAGTGAGTAGCTAAAGCTCCACCCAGTGTCCTGGTGCTACCAGCAAGCCTTATATACTGGTTGGCAGCCAATCAGGAAGCTGGGAGGCGTGGTAGTCGCTGAGGAGAGACAGAAGGGGTGTGGCTAGGGACAAGGTAGGGAGTCTTCCTTGAGGGAGTGGCTGGCCCTAAGCCCAGGTAAAGCTGTGGTGCAGAAAGCCCAGCCACTGCTCCTAAACCTTTCGGGGTAAAGGTTCAAGACCTAGGTCCTGAGACGCAAAGAGGCATGTAGACAAATGGGAATTTAATATGAGGGGAACGGGTTTTTCCCTTTTCCTCTGTGTTTTGTTACTGTTTGCTGGTACGGAACGTGACAGCTTCTAAGCACCAAAGGGAAGGTCAAACATGCAGTTTATCCCAAAGAAATGCTCATGAGGTTTCTCTGTTAACTAAGTCACTTTCATTCAAAAGCCCAGGTTAATAGTGACTGAAAGCCAAGGTGGCAGGGGCAGGGAACCTCAGGTCTGGAGGCCAAATGCAGCCTGACGCTGTTCCTTGCAGGGGCGTAGCTAGGTTGGAATGGGCCCAGGGACAAGAAATGGACTTTGGGCCCCCCCTCCTGCCCATCACC
>QEPC01012362.1:7714824-7728990 GCA_003113815.1 Sphenodon punctatus
GGAATTGGCGTGGTCCTCTCCTGTTCAGGTCAAAGCTTCAAGGAAGGTGGGGTAACCTATCCCTCGGGTCTAAGGCCATCCCTGAACGAAGAGGCACTGAGTGCAGAATTACATCCCCTTTCGCCTTCTATGGTGCCGTCTATTGTTCACTCACATGGAGGGTGAGAAGAGAAGAAATCCGAAGGGGGGGAGAGGGAGACCTCCAGAATCTCTGCCAAATCTAGATGACTCCCATCTGTGACACTAGAACAACAACTGTTCTGACCACAACTCCGAGGAGGACAATCAGTCGTTGGCCAATCTCTCAGAGAGCTTGGAATCAGCTGACGCCATCACTGGCTTGACTTCAGCAGCTGCCAAACAGTCATTAGAGTAATCACTGGGGTCCTTGTAGTTACCCTCTATTCCTGTGCAGAATAAGGGTTTGGTTTCAGAGACAGCTCTCTGAATAATACCCTGAACACAAGCGCGTCAGAGCTGAATGCTATTGTCTGACTGTTGATGGTTCAATCTGTTCTGAGGGTTATTTCTGATCCCCTTAAGTTAAACAATCTGGTGTTGTTTTCCGCTCTTAACAAAAATCTCAGCTTTCTTTATTCATCAGACATACTGAGACTAGGAATTCATGTAGAAAAGCTGAAACAGAGAAGAGTCATTGAGCCTTTCTTCCAATGGCAGTTTTTAAGTTAAGAAATTGTCTTCCAGATGTTTGTCTGAATTTAGTGCTTGTGAATGCTGTTGACAGGCTAAGAGCCTGGGACCCTTGCTTTATCTACAAGGGACATTATAAAAGAGAGAAAACTATGTCCGGCAACTGAGCAAGCCCCAACGCCATTCCATTTCCACCTCAGGGCTGACCCAGAGGCCCTTGCCTCCAGAAATGACAGGACAGTTCAGCGTCTATGTCTTTCCGGTGCCTCAGTCCTCTGTCAAGGCTGCCAGCAACAGGGCCGATGAACTCGTGATGTGGGCGTTTGTCTGCTGTGTCCTGGACTGAATTCACCAAATTAATTTCACACGGGCCTCTGAGCAGTCATCCATCAGATGGGGAGAATTTTTAGTTGCTCATCACAAGGTTGGATTTCAGTGGGTGACATGGGGAGAAGTTTGCTTGTATTTTTAAAAACAATTTTAAAAATCTCTCTCCTCTTCCCCTTTCCATCTTCAAGACTAATTCACATGTTATGTTGTGGGTATGCTTCCCCTCCTGATGTGTACCCAAGAGGAAATGTTGACATTCTAGAATTAATCTCTTTTTTGAATAAGAACGGGGTGCTGAAATGATAATTTTAAAAAATCAGAGGAAAGTATGAACTATTTTGAATTGGAAACAGTGGAATTATATATATATAGGAGTGATACTTACCATCCGCCAGCTGCCGCTGGTGCGCCCGCTGCTGCTCCAGGTCCCCGCCTTCCACCTGCAGGAAAGAAAAGGCGTGTGAGTGCCAGGACTTGGGGGAGCTTTGAACTGGGACTCCTCCTCCCTCCCCCCTCGCCCGCATTCGGAAGCAGCCTGGGAGGCATTTAAGGGAGACACCTGTAGGCCGCAAGCCAGCAACCGCGAGCTGAAGGGCTGCGGCCCAAGGGCGTGGCCCTTTGGGGCCCTTTGGGGACTGTTGGGGACTTAGGGGTTGATATTACTGTGAGTTGTTTTGTGACTCCCGATCTGTAAAGTCCTGAGCTGTCCCGGAGGTTGGGGTCTGTGGGAGGGGTTTTTGGTCGGTGCGCTCAGAACTAACTCTTGGGTAGTGAGGCACCTAGCCGGCCTTCTGCCCTGGTGTACTGGTGGGGGCAATGTCAACTCAGATGGTGGCGCATCTCCTCCCCTAGTAAGAACTCTGCTATGCGAGCCTGTTAAATAACTTCTTTGATCTGTGTGCCTGATTGGAGCTACCTGTGGGGCAGTACATCCTTGGGTCCCTTGGGGAAGCAGGATTATGGCTAAAAGGAAGAAGCAGCAGGGGATGGTGACCAGAGCTCGGTCCCTAGCCAAACAACTTAGATTAAAGGACTTCCTGAAGAGTCCCCAGTTAAGAACTGTGCCTGAGGAGGCACATGTTCCGTTAGGATTAGCGGATACGGAGGCCCAATCAGGTAGCGCAGATGCGACTGGTGAAATTCTGCACGATCCCCCCGAAATTACCCCTAGTCCCCTTCCTTTAGTACAGGGGAGTGGAAAGCTGCCTCCCAAAGCCTCTTCTTTGACATACGGGCCTGATTCCTCTCTTTTAGAGCTTATGAGTGAGCAATGTTATCTAATCAGGGATCTGGTGTCCAAATTAAATTCTCAACTGGAAGACTTTTGTACCCAGCTTAATGCTCAAACTCTTCACCTCAGTTCTCTGATGGAGATGATAAAAGCATGTCGGGAGGTTATAGGTAGATTTGGACTTATAAAGGAATCTAGAGGAAGCTCGGTTGCTACTCAAACTCTGGAACTTGTAGGAGCCCTTTCCTTGGAAACTTCTTCAGAGGGTGTAGAAGGCAAGAGGAGCAATTTATTGCCTGTGTTAGGCATTGCCCCTCGACTTGAGGTTGCTGCACTGGCGTTTAGCATTGTGCCTTTGACCTCTGGGAATTTTCCGGTGTGGAACACTAAGCAGAGTATTTGTAGGCATCTCTCAAATATTCTGGGGCTCCTGATATCGGTTAATTATGTTCCCCAGCGATGTTCACCTACATTAGTGACTTTGCAGTGGGGACAGCATTAGTTGGGGACCACCTCCCTTTAACCCTTGAGTTGAACATGCCTTGTTCAAACCCTGTGCATGGTCCCCCCCTCAGGCATCGAGGAATTACATCTGGGAATTTGTAGGACCCCTCCCTGGAACTAAGGCTTGGCTGATTCTTTAGCCGAGTTTATATCTGACATTTTCCAACTGCGGGCCCAATTGTTGCGCTCTGAGGGGAGTGAGGTTACAGTGAGCATTTTTCATCAGCTGGGTATGGAGCTCTCCCGACATATTCAGGCGTTGGTTAGGGGTCAGAATAATCCCAATGTTAATAACGGGAAAATTTGGTTCGATAGGGAGTGCCAGTCCGCTCGTGCTAGACTAAATGCTCTTTACCAGGCCTATAGGAGAGGAACCTTGAGCAAATTGCCCCCNAGCTGAATGCTATTGTCTGACTGTTGATGGTTCAATCTGTTCTGAGGGTTATTTCTGATCCCCTTAAGTTAAACAATCTGGTGTTGTTTTCCGCTCTTAACAAAAATCTCAGCTTTCTTTATTCATCAGACATACTGAGACTAGGAATTCATGTAGAAAAGCTGAAACAGAGAAGAGTCATTGAGCCTTTCTTCCAATGGCAGTTTTTAAGTTAAGAAATTGTCTTCCAGATGTTTGTCTGAATTTAGTGCTTGTGAATGCTGTTGACAGGCTAAGAGCCTGGGACCCTTGCTTTATCTACAAGGGACATTATAAAAGAGAGAAAACTATGTCCGGCAACTGAGCAAGCCCCAACGCCATTCCATTTCCACCTCAGGGCTGACCCAGAGGCCCTTGCCTCCAGAAATGACAGGACAGTTCAGCGTCTATGTCTTTCCGGTGCCTCAGTCCTCTGTCAAGGCTGCCAGCAACAGGGCCGATGAACTCGTGATGTGGGCGTTTGTCTGCTGTGTCCTGGACTGAATTCACCAAATTAATTTCACACGGGCCTCTGAGCAGTCATCCATCAGATGGGGAGAATTTTTAGTTGCTCATCACAAGGTTGGATTTCAGTGGGTGACATGGGGAGAAGTTTGCTTGTATTTTTAAAAACAATTTTAAAAATCTCTCTCCTCTTCCCCTTTCCATCTTCAAGACTAATTCACATGTTATGTTGTGGGTATGCTTCCCCTCCTGATGTGTACCCAAGAGGAAATGTTGACATTCTAGAATTAATCTCTTTTTTGAATAAGAACGGGGTGCTGAAATGATAATTTTAAAAAATCAGAGGAAAGTATGAACTATTTTGAATTGGAAACAGTGGAATTATATATATATAGGAGTGATACTTACCATCCGCCAGCTGCCGCTGGTGCGCCCGCTGCTGCTCCAGGTCCCCGCCTTCCACCTGCAGGAAAGAAAAGGCGTGTGAGTGCCAGGACTTGGGGGAGCTTTGAACTGGGACTCCTCCTCCCTCCCCCCTCGCCCGCATTCGGAAGCAGCCTGGGAGGCATTTAAGGGAGACACCTGTAGGCCGCAAGCCAGCAACCGCGAGCTGAAGGGCTGCGGCCCAAGGGCGTGGCCCTTTGGGGCCCTTTGGGGACTGTTGGGGACTTAGGGGTTGATATTACTGTGAGTTGTTTTGTGACTCCCGATCTGTAAAGTCCTGAGCTGTCCCGGAGGTTGGGGTCTGTGGGAGGGGTTTTTGGTCGGTGCGCTCAGAACTAACTCTTGGGTAGTGAGGCACCTAGCCGGCCTTCTGCCCTGGTGTACTGGTGGGGGCAATGTCAACTCAGATGGTGGCGCATCTCCTCCCCTAGTAAGAACTCTGCTATGCGAGCCTGTTAAATAACTTCTTTGATCTGTGTGCCTGATTGGAGCTACCTGTGGGGCAGTACATCCTTGGGTCCCTTGGGGAAGCAGGATTATGGCTAAAAGGAAGAAGCAGCAGGGGATGGTGACCAGAGCTCGGTCCCTAGCCAAACAACTTAGATTAAAGGACTTCCTGAAGAGTCCCCAGTTAAGAACTGTGCCTGAGGAGGCACATGTTCCGTTAGGATTAGCGGATACGGAGGCCCAATCAGGTAGCGCAGATGCGACTGGTGAAATTCTGCACGATCCCCCCGAAATTACCCCTAGTCCCCTTCCTTTAGTACAGGGGAGTGGAAAGCTGCCTCCCAAAGCCTCTTCTTTGACATACGGGCCTGATTCCTCTCTTTTAGAGCTTATGAGTGAGCAATGTTATCTAATCAGGGATCTGGTGTCCAAATTAAATTCTCAACTGGAAGACTTTTGTACCCAGCTGAATGCTCAAACTCTTCACCTCAGTTCACTGATGGAGATGATAAAAGCATGTCGGGAGGATATAGGTAGATTAGGACTTATAAAGGAATCTAGAGGAAGCTCGGTTGCTACTCAAACTCAGGAACCTGTAGGAGCCCGTTCCTTGGAAACTTCTTCAGAGGGTGTAGAAGGCAAGAGGAGCAATTTATTGCCTGTGTTAGGCATTGCCCCTCGACTTGAGGTTGCTGCACTGGCGTTTAGCATTGTGCCTTTGACCTCTGGGAATTTTCCGGTGTGGAACACTAAGCAGAGTATTTGTAGGCATCTCTCAAATATTCTGGGGCTCCTGATATCGGTTAATTATGTTCCCCAGCGATGTTCACCTACATTAGTGACTTTGCAGTGGGGACAGCATTAGTTGGGGACCACCTCCCTTTAACCCTTGAGTTGAACATGCCTTGTTCAAACCCTGTGCATGGTCCCCCCCTCAGGCATCGAGGAATTACATCTGGGAATTTGTAGGACCCCTCCCTGGAACTAAGGCTTGGCTGATTCTTTAGCCGAGTTTATATCTGACATTTTCCAACTGCGGGCCCAATTGTTGCGCTCTGAGGGGAGTGAGGTTACAGTGAGCATTTTTCATCAGCTGGGTATGGAGCTCTCCCGACATATTCAGGCGTTGGTTAGGGGTCAGAATAATCCCAATGTTAATAACGGGAAAATTTGGTTCGATAGGGAGTGCCAGTCCGCTCGTGCTAGACTAAATGCTCTTTACCAGGCCTATAGGAGAGGAACCTTGAGCAAATTGCCCCCCGAATACTCGACCCAGAGACTGGAGTATAAGAAACTGATCAAGATAAAAAAGTAGGAATATTTGGAGGCTGGATGGATTTGATTATTGCGGGCTGCAGACCAAAGGGATGTAAGGAAGTTCTGGCAGCTGGCCAATGGCTCTACTAGCAGAGAACTGAGGGCTTCTAATTTCCCAGGCCCTCCACACACATGGGTGGAATATTTCGGTAATCTGTTTGAAGCAGGGGATGGAGCCCAATCCCGGGACGATTTGTTCCCTGATTTGGATGAGCTCCCTTCTTGGCCCCCAGTACTGAAGGCCGAGGTAGAAGCCCTGGTGGATTCCTTCAAAAATCATAAGGCCCCCGGACCAGATTCCATCCATATAGAGTTCATTAAGACCTATAAAGATTGGTGGATTCCTCTCCTATCAGCATTGTTCACTGCTATAAATAACTCTGGTAGAATTCCCTCAGTTTGGGCAAAGGCTGTGGTCATCCCTGTTTTTAAAAAGGGTCTTAGATCAATCCCGTCCAATTATAGGCCTATCAGCCTACTGTGTGTGGTGGGGAAATTTATGCCAAACCTTTGCTGGGCAAGCTTCTGGAGTGGATGCACGAGGCCAATATTCTAGTCTGGGAGCAGGCTGGCTTTCAGAAGGGCCGCTCTACCACTGAGCAGTGTTACATCTTATTCCATCTTATGTCCAAATATAGAACCCTCAACGGCTCCTTTTATGTGGCCTTTTTAGATCTCAAGGCCTCATTTGATTCTGTGGACAGGGATATCTTGTGGAGTACGTTTAAGGAATCCTCGGTAGACTTGCCAGCCTGATTTGCTCTTTGCATACCAATTCCTCCTTAGTGGTTAGGGTCAATGGAACGGGTCATGTTACTTCCCTGGTAGATGTCCATAAGGGGGTGAGGCAGGGCTGTGTCCTCGCCCCCCTACTCTTTAATTTTTATATCAATGATGTGTTCTCCTTAATGGCTGACCCCAAGTTTTTTCCACCTAAGCTTACCTCTCGGGCAGTGTGTTGCCTTGGCTATGCAGATGATGTGGCACTGTTATCTCGGACTAGGATAGGGCTTATCAGGCAATTGAATTCCTTTGCCACCTTCTGTTCCACTAACAATGTATCTATTAACTATGGGAACTCTAAGGTGATGGTCTTCTCTAATCGATGCAAAATCCACCAATGGTATATAGAGGGTCATCCGGTAGAGCAGGTCTCATCTTTCCGTTATCTTGGCCTCCTCTTTCATAAATCTGGCAATTGGAGTGAAAATGTCACTAGAGCGATCATTGCAGCCAAAGACCCCTCCCTAGCTTTTTATAGCCTGTTTAAACGACAGGGTCAAATAGTAATTGAACTGGCTACCCAGGTATTTAATAGCAAGGTGAGAGCCCAATTACTGTATGGGGTGGAACTCTGGGCTTCCTCCCTAGCACCCAGGGTTAATTCAGTTCAATCCAATTTCTTTATGAGCCTGTTGGGGAACCCAAAAAGTGTTCCACACATCGCCGCTGGGACTGAGCTGGGCCAAAAATCTTGGCAATCATTGGCCATGGAGCTGGCTGCCAAGTTTTGGTGCAAACTGTTCCTCAATCGGGGCTCACCTTTAGTGAGGGAGGTAGAGGGGGATGCATTTATGCATGTTGCAGGGCTGTACTGGTGCCCTATGGAGCCCTGCAAATGCATAAATAACCACCAAGGGTGGTTAAAGGGTAGTTAGCGTCATGTTTGTTTTCACCCCTTGTCACATTTGGTCTCTGTGCAGAATGGATTCCCATCCATAGAGAACACATTCAGCCACACTGTAACATAGACAATAGCATCTTCATCCTCTGTCCCTTAAAGCACAGCAGAAGTCACTGCTGACAGATTTTTGTAACCACTGGGACATCCAGATCTTTAACGTTCTGAACCTGAAAGGTCAGACAAATAGAAGGTTCATGAAATCTCTGTGTGGGCAGCACCACCACAAGATGGAGACAAAATACCAAGACCTCTGTGTAGGCTACCCTATACTTATGCTTCACAGGATCTGAAGCCAATGGATTTGGGCAGTTCATTATCATTACTGTGCTCGCCATGGCTCCCCTCTCTTACCTGGGTTACCACACCATCCCACCTTGTCTTCGAGAATGGTGCCACAGAGGTTGGCTTTGTCATGGCTTGGAGATGTAGAGAGTCTTTCAACTCCTATCTTCCCTTCTCTGATGCAGAAGAACCATAATCATTTTGTTGAATTGCATGCCTAAGCAAAGGGCACGTGGAAGGGCAGAATTCTTCCGCTCTGCGTGTTAGTTACTTATTTATTAGCAAATGACCAATGGTGTCACTCAGCACTGTAGGATTTCATCAGTGAAGGCTGAGAAGATCATAATACACTGGTAGCCAGATGCAGGTGCAATCCTGGCACCATTGTAGTCAATGGCAGTTTGACATTTGACTTCACTGGGGACAGACTTTCACCCTATGTCTCTGTGCCATGACAGACCCCCTTAGTTGTGCCTTCCACATTCAATGCGCTAGCACAGGGGGATTGGGATGAAGATCTGAAGTTGTCTACCTCAGAATAAGAACATAAGAACATAAGAAGTGTCATACTGGGTCAGACCAATAGTCCATGTAGCCCAGCATCCTGTCTCCGACAGTGGCCAAGCGCGGTGACTTGGGAGAAGCACCCAACAGGTTACAATGGGGGATCCATTCCCTGTTGTTTTCCCACAGCTCCTGTCATGATCCCTAATCCTGTCTGGCTAATAGCTGCTAATGGACCTATCTTCCAGAAACTTGTCCAAACCTCTTTTAAACTCAGCTATAGTACTGGCCCTTCACAGAGAGATAAGGGAGAGAGCGTGTTCCCTTTTCCCCTGCCTGGGGCTTTCATTCTAAGTGAGATAAGAGAAGGGGGGGGGGGGTCCCTTTCCTCCTGCCCCGGGTTTACAATCTAATAATATGTTATGTTAAGAAACATTGAAGTAAAATGGATTTTTTTTTTTACCCATGACTTTTCTGTGACTTTTTATCTTTTCTACCATGACCTTTTATTTATTTATTTATTTATTTACTTACCTAGTCATGACTTTTTAGAAAAAATACCATGACAGAATCTTAGCCCTAATCATGAAGGTAGAAACAAAAAGGCTGTGGATAGAAATGGGAACAGGTGTGACTGAGGGAAGAAGAAAGGTAATTACATTATTTTTAGATGCCAGAGTCATGTGAAACATTAGGAACAAAGATGATTAATTGTGCTAGTCATTTGCGGGGGTTAACCACATTTCCTATTAGCGTTGAACTGAAACAGGTCTTCCGTCTTCGTGGAATTTCTCCACATTTTTGTAAGGTTGGTCAGGATTGCACTGCAGGTCTAAGCTGTGGTGGAATTCCAATCAAGGTTCCGATGGAATGATTTGACTTCCTGCTGCCCATGCACAAAATGGCGGCACTCTACAATGCACTGCCATTTTGTGTATGTGCAGTAAGGCTGCTGCCATTTTGTGCATGCTCAGTAGGAGGCCGATTCAATCTGATTGTTCTGGAAAAACATGGATTAAATCATATTCTGGTCCGTGTTTTGCTAGATCAATTGGATCCATCAAAAACTAAATCCAAGTCAGAATTTTGTATCAAAATTCAAATCCTAGCACAGTCAGTCCAATATGCCTAAATTTAAATTATTATAACATGTCCTAACCAATCAAACAATCAAATTAGGAACCAAATATCATGTATTGTGCTTATTGAACACCTAGGATGAATTTGCCCTTAAGCCTTTAAAATCATTTTTGATGCTGTTGACTTACAGAACATCAAAGTTCAGACAGTAAATCTGCTTCATGTTTGGTTGCTGTGTTTACTTGCTTTGAGACTTAGGTTTATAAAAGGAACATAGAACAAGAATGGCTACAAGGGGTGCATTTAGTTGGATGGTAGCCCCAATTCTGCCCATACCCTCCCATTTCACCCCTGGGCGGCCCCTCTGTCTAAAGGTGCCCCCTCCAGATGTGCAACTGGAACACACTGTGCCTGCTCCAGGGCGGGAAGCCCCACCAGTGGCACACTGGAACATCCCGGAGAACCTCCAGTGGCTGGAGACCCGCCAGTGGCACACTGGAACATCCCCGAGACCCTCCAGTGGCCGGAGACCCACCAGTGGCACACTGGAACATCCCGGAGACCCTCCAGTGGCACACTGGAACATCCCGGAGACCTGTAAGTGACCAGAGACCTGCCAGTGGCACACTGGAACATCCCGGAGACCCGCAAGTGGCCGAAGACCCTCGAGTGGAACACTGGAACATCCCGGAGACCTGCAAGTGACCGGAGACCTGCCAGTGGCACACTGGAACATCCCGGAGACCCGTAAGTGGCCGAAGACCCTCGAGTGGAACACTGGAACATCCCGGAGACCTGCAAGTGACCGGAGACCTGCCAGTGGCACACTGGAACATCCCGGAGACCCTCCAGTGGCCAAAGACCCACCAGTGGCACACTGGAACATCCCGGAGACCCTCCAGTGGCACACTGGAACATCCCGGAGACCTGCAAGTGACCGGAGACCTGCCAGTGGCACACTGGAACATCCCGGAGACCCGTAAGTGGCCGAAGACCCTCGAGTGGAACACTGGAACATCCCGGAGACCTGCAAGTGACCGGAGACCTGCCAGTGGCACACTGGAACATCCCGGAGACCCTCCAGTGGCCAAAGACCCACCAGTGGCACACTGGAACATCCCGGAGACCCTCCAGTGGCACACTGGAACATCCCGGAGACCTGCAAGTGACCGGAGACCTGCCAGTGGCACACTGGAACATCCCGGAGACCCGTAAGTGGCCGGAGACCCTCGAGTGGAACACTGGAACATCCCGGAGACCTGCAAGTGACCGGAGACCTGCCAGTGGCACACTGGAACATCCCGGAGACCCTCCAGTGGCCAAAGACCCACCAGTGGCACACTGGAACATCCCGGAGACCCTCCAGTGGCACACTGGAACATCCCGGAGACCTGCAAGTGACCGGAGACCTGCCAGTGGCACACTGGAACATCCCGGAGACCCGCAAGTGGCCGAAGACCCTCGAGTGGAACACTGGAACATCCCGGAGACCTGCAAGTGACCGGAGACCTGCCAGTGGCACACTGGAACATCCCGGAGACCCTCCAGTGGCCAAAGACCCACCAGTGGCACACTGGAACATCCCGGAGACCCTCCAGTGGCACACTGGAACATCCCGGAGACCTGCAAGTGACCGGAGACCTGCCAGTGGCACACTGGAACATCCCGGAGACCCGCAAGTGGCCGGAGACCCTCGAGTGGAACACTGGAACATCCCGGAGACCTGCAAGTGACCGGAGACCTGCCAGTGGCACACTGGAACATCCCGGAGACCCTCCAGTGGCCAAAGACCCACCAGTGGCACACTGGAACATCCCGGAGACCCTCCAGTGGCACACTGGAACATCCCGGAGACCTGCAAGTGACCGGAGACCTGCCAGTGGCACACTGGAACATCCCGGAGACCCGCAAGTGGCCGAAGACCCTCGAGTGGAACACTGGAACATCCCGGAGACCTGCAAGTGACCGGAGACCTGCCAGTGGCACACTGGAACATCCCGGAGACCCGCAAGTGGCCGAAGACCCTCGAGTGGAACACTGGAACATCCCGGAGACCTGCAAGTGACCGGAGACCTGCCAGTGGCACACTGGAACATCCCGGAGACCCTCCAGTGGCCAAAGACCCACCGGTGGCACACTGGAACATCCCGGAGACCCTCCAGTGGCACACTGGAACATCCCGGAGACCTGCAAGTGGCCGGAGACCCTCGAGTGGCACACTGGAACATCCCAGAGACCTGCAAGTGACTGGAGACCTGCCAGTGGCACACTGGAACATCCCGGAGACCTGCAAGTGGCCAGAGACCCGCCAGTGGCACACTGGAATATCCCGGAGACCCTCCAGTGGCACGCTGGAACTTCCCGGAGACCCACCAGTGGAATGGGCCAGCCAAACCCGGGGCACTTGCCCAAAGTAGAGCTGCTGTCCATCTGTTAGGTGGACTCCTGCTTCAGCTCCACTTTCATCTGGCCATTGCCCTGGGCAACGCCATCGAGTTTCAGGTACCAGCCTAGTGCATCAGGCATCACCTGCAACTCTATGACGATGGGGGGTGGGGGTGCTGCATTGGCATACCACGGGTTGGGGAACCCAGGCAAATCTGCAAATGGGCAGACATCGGGGTGAAACCCCAGAGCAGCTCCAGGGGCAGGCAACCTCCACATCTGTCTAAAAACATCCAGCGTTTCATTTAAGAAAGGCAAAATAAACCCCACAGTAATGGCATTCCATCAACAGCAATGTTTGAAGGAGCAGTATTTGCTGTGAACTTTTTATTCCTCTATTTTAAATGGAGAGGGAAGTATTCTAAAGCTAAATGAGAAATGATTTGCTTTCAGCATGCAAATCAGTGTTCTAACTGAATCGGATTAATCAACATTTTCTATTTCCATGTGGAGGCCTTCTGTAATTTCCAAGGAATATCACACCACAACCCAAGTGCCTTCCCTGTGAAATGAAAGTCTGTGGTGGGGAAGAAAAGACGGTGTCTATGCAAATGGAACTTTCTTGCAAATGTTGCCTCTTTATGCACCAGGGAAAGTACAAGCTCCCAAGCTGACAAATGCAATCATTCTTAGAAATGCTTTGTGGCTCTAGCAAAACCACACAAACACAACAGGGCAACGGGTACCAAACCCAGCTCTCTCACTGGAATATGAAAAACGAACTCTGCACCCATGCAAAGGCTCAGTCTGTAATAATGGGAGATTGTTTTTACAACCCTGAGTACATTTGCCCCCAAAATGTGTTTGTCCCCCTGCTCAAAAAACCATCTCTTGATGTCTTGATGTTGACTCTCGTGCCAGCTACTGTCCTCTCTCCAAACTTTCCTTTTTAGAGAAGGTTATTGAATGGGTGGTGGCCTCGCAGCTCCAGGCACATCTATTGGATTAGTGGACCCATTTCATTCAGATTTTCATCCTGGGTATGGTACTGAGACTGTCCTTGTGGTCTTGGTTGATGATGTCCACATGGAAATCGACAGGGGAAATGGTTCCCTGTTGATTTTGTTAGATCTTTCAGCAGCCTTTGATACAGTTGATCATGGGGTGTTGTTGACAAGGCTGGAGAACCTGGCAGGGGTGTGCCAGACCTCTCTTGAGTGGTTCCACTCATTCCTGGATGGGAGAACCCATGGAGTGGTGATAGGCGGTGGCTCTCCATCCCCTTGGGACCTCCCTTGTGGGGTCCTGCAGAGTTCCATCTTGTCCCCACTCCTGTTCAATGTGTATCTGAGGCCCCTGGGTGAGAGGTTTGAAGTGAGGTGCCATCAGTACACTGATGAGATTCAACTCTATATCTCTTTTTCATCTGACCCAGGCCCTGCAGTCTCTGAGCTAACCAGGTACATGTCTGCCGTTGGGGACCGAATGTGGGTGAGCCGACTGAAGCTGAATCCAGACAAGACCAAAGTGGTGATAGCTGGCTGACTGTGTTACCTGGGGGACATAGGAAGCCCACTTATTGATGAGGTCCAGCCTCCTTTGGTCACTCAGGTTGGCAGCCTTGGGGTGCTCCTGGATGACCAGGTTGCAGCAGTGACCAGGAGCGCTTTTCACCAACTTCACCTGGTGACAAGGATGCGACCTTTTCTCTCTGACTCCGACTTGGCCACTCTCATCCATGCCTTCGTAACCTTGAGGCTAGAGCTCTATGTGGGGCTGCCCTTGATGACTGTTTGGAAGCTGAAGAACACGGCATCCTGTCTTCTGTTGGGGGTGGGTCACCGGGAGCACATTACACCAGTGCTCTGGAGTCTGCACTGGCTGCCAGTAGCTTTCCAGGCACAATTCAAAGTGCTTTTGACCTATAAAGCCCAAATGGCTTGGGCCCCATTTATCTGAGGAGCCTGCAGGGGGAACACCTGACCCATCCACCTACCTGCCTGTTGCTGCTGCGGGGGGGCTCTGGAGCTCCGCTCTCCGTGCTGCTGCCGCCGCCGCTGCTGAAGTCCCGCTGCTGGGGCCGCCGCCGCCGCTGCTTGCCGCTTGCCATCCCCGCCTGACACCTGCGGGGAGAAGAGTCCATCAGACGGTGAGGTTGGGGGCTAGGGGGGGAACGCAGAGGGCAGCCACGTGGGCTGTCCTGTCCCCTCCCCCCCCACCCGGAAGTAGCGGGGGCTACAAGCCCCAGGGACAGCAGCGGAACCGCAGGAGCCTGCAGGGGGAACACCTGACCCATCCACCTACCTGCCTGTTGCTGCTGCGGGGGGGCTCTGGAGCTCCGCTCGCCGTGCTGCTGCTGCCGCCGCTGCTGAAGTCCCGCTGCTGGGGCCGCCGCCGCCGCTGCTTGCCGCTTGCCATCCCCGCCTGACA
>QEPC01012362.1:7729229-7740421 GCA_003113815.1 Sphenodon punctatus
GAACTGCGGAAGTAGCGGAATGAAACTAGCAGAATGAAAGCCTCTGCCACACCATACCACTAATTGCGGAATCGCTGTTTCTGGTGGAAAAAGCTACCGCTGCGACTTTCTGCTACAGCCCTAGCCTGAGCCTGCTTACCTTTCAGAAGAGGTATAAGACCTTTTTGTTTGGTCAGGCATTTCTTGGGCTGTGATAGAGTTGGGTGGGATTGGGTAGAGGGTTAGGGTTCCTGTTAATTGCTTTTATATGTTTTTTATATATGTTTTATGTTTATGTATTTTATATATTTCTGTATGCTGCCCTGAACCTTTGAGGAAAGGGTGGGATAAAAATTGAATTGAATTAAATAAATAAATAAATAAATAAATAAATTAATAAATTAACCCATCTGGATGTGATGGAAATGTCTGTCTTATCAATTAACTCCGACAGTTATCAGTGGCGGAGTGTGTGCAGTACTTAATTTGTAACAAGTGAATTGCTGAGACCCAAATCCATCCCCACGCTCTCCCCAGAGATTGTCAGAGCAAGAAACTGAACTCTGGTGTCCTGCAAGAAATCCACCACTGGTCCACCTTGCCTCTCCACAGCTGCATTGTAAACAGGAGTTCTTTTCTTAATGACCAGCACAGTGGGTAGAACAGGAAAGTCACGAATGAACGCCAAATAAATCATCCAAGGTTTTTTTCTGACTTTCATATCCAGCTCCAAAATGGCCAATGTAGCAGGGAGAAGGCTGTTTGAGGGACTGGCCCTTTAAGGGTAGTAGCACCAGCATGGACTGCAGGTGCTATCTGGGTCTCAGGCGCTGGGGGAAGAGAAGGATAGTTTTGGTTCTATGTGATTTTTGGATCTTGTTTCTATTTATCTTTATTTCCTGGGTTTTTTGCATTGATCCCCCCCCACACACACACACATACACATTTTTTCTCATTGAATTCAATGGAATTTTCTCCCATTGAAGTCAATGGGTGCAATCCTGCTGCCGGTTTATGCCAGCAGCAGGTGCACAATGCAACTGGGCAGCGCTTGTTCAAGCACAAGCAGAGGAGGAGGAGCAGGAGCAGGAGGAGAAGGAAGGCCCATGCGGGAGACGGCCATACCACAGAGAGGGGCAATGGGGCCACAAAGAGACCCAGGACTTCATCAGGATCTGGGGGTCCCTGGAGCACCAGCTGGAACTCGCGGTAAACCAAAGGAACGAGCACGTCTACAATGAGATCTTGCAGGACATGGAGTTGGCGGGACACCACAGGACATTGGCCCAATGCCGATCCAAGGTCAAGGAGCTCAAGAGGGGGTACAAGGCGATAAAGGACAACAACCAGCAGCGCCCCCTACTATGACGCCCTGGACGCATCCTCCACATGAAGGACTCCATAGTCACCCCGTGGCTCATGGGGAGTGCCATGGTCCAGGGCAGGGAATGGGTTGATGTACTCCCTCTCCTCGCCACCCCACTAGAAGGCACCGGCTCTGGGCGCCCGGCCCCCCAGAGGAACGCCCCGGGACCTCGGGGTGCAGCAGGCTGTCCTCGTGCACCAGCCCCAGGAGCCCACACCCCGTGTCTGACCTGGGAGGATCTGAGGCTGGCACACTAGGCACCCACGGCTTGCTGGGCGATCATGCCCAGAGCCGGCAGAGCTTCCCCTGGGCTCCCGTGCCCTCCATGCCCGGCGCACCCCATAGCTGGACCTTTCATGAGACAATGGCCCTGTGTGACCTGAGGCATTCCCTGGCCATGCAAGTGCTCCTGAGCTGGCCGGACACCCTCTCTGGTGCCTACTCGAGTCTGAGCTCCAGCCTGCGCTACTTTGGCTATGAGGAGAGCACCCGCGAGTGCCGGCTGCATGCAGAGGTGCTGGGCCTCCATCCCTTTCCCAATGGGCGCATCCCAGAGATGAGGTGCTCACATGTGGGGTGGTCCACGGTCGAGACCGTGTCTGCCCTCTCTGTGTGCAGCCTGGCTGCTTACACGGACTGTCTGGTGGAGGGGGGCCCTGCCCTGGCTGTTTCCTTCTTTGGTTGCGTCCACGGGGCCCGTGGGTACCAGTGGTCACGTGGGACGGCTTATCACCACCTGTTGGAGCTCGGGCACCTTCCGTGGCCCCCAGCTGCTGACTATGGCTTGTCGGAGCCCACCCGAGTGGAGCTGGTGGCACTGGCTTATGTGTGGTCCCGAGCCAATGTCCAGGTGGGGCTCGCTGTGCAGGATCCGTTCGAGGCGTAATACCTCGTCACCCACCACATGTCTGCGCTGGGTTACCATAGGGGCATGCTTCAGTGCCCCACTATGTGCACCTGGTAGGCCACCCTGCCCCGGGCCCCTTCGTGACCCCCTGCAGCTGGCTGTGAGGCCCCCTGTGTCTTCAGAGCCCTGGATGCCGGCCACACCATCTGCTCCCGCCCTGTTGCCGTGGGTCCCTGCCCACTCCCTCCATGCTGTATCGGCCTCACTGCTGTGCAGGCTGGTTCCATGGTTTCCACTGCTCCTGCATTTGCCTCCAGGCCCCCTCCATGCCCCCCCTCCATCCTTTGCTGCAACTGGTGGTCCCCTCCATGGCTGGCCCCTTCCGTGGCTGTGTCCTGCTCTCCGAGCCGGCTCCCGGCTCCCCGGGTGCTGTTGTCCTCCCTTGTCTGGCTGGTCTTTACCTGTGCCCATGCCCCCCCCCGGGTGACTGTGACCGTGGGGGTCTGGGGCCCCCAGACTGCGCTTCTCAGCTTCCTCTGGGGGGTGGGTGGGTTGGATTGCCTGTTCAGCGCTTTGGCTCCGGATCGCCTCCATCCCGGTCAGCGTGCCATCGCCGGGGGGCAGGGGGGTCCCTGCCTCACAATCGAGGTATTTAATTTGTATTTAATTCTTTTAAAATGCGCAACTGCCATAATATGCTTATAATATCCCGCTTCTGTCTCGTGTAATTAATACATGCGGCCATTTCTAATTATGCGCAATCACGATGCGCAATCGCACGCTGCTCGTCTATAGGCGGCCAGAGTCATCTTTGCAGACAAGAGCCACCTGAAACAGAAGGTGAGGCTGCTTAGCCAGTTTGGAAAGTGAAACTTTCCCCACAAACTTTTAGCTGCTCATTTATTATTTGCTTTGAAGTTCCCATCAAAAGAGCTGCGACAGTACCAGTTCCCTGATACCTGCAGTGCACCCTTTGAAGATGCTTATTTATGTCATTATTTCAGAATAAAATCCTAGTGGTATTTATAAGGCTTTGCTATTGACGTTCCTTCCGCCCACGTGGAAATGAAGTTTGCCTACATGCAGTCGACAAGAAACCATTGCTTCCTTTCACTTTTAGGTCTTCTAAAATAACAAATGAAGCAGGGGAGGGAGGTGGCTGGTTTGAAGAACCTTCGCAGCCGTGATAGACGGTAACCAGTCAAACACTTGAAAAGATCATTCTTTATAATCTTTGGCATTGGAACCCACCGCCCGTTTGGGCGGTGAGCTCTCCAGGGTTCTGAATCTGGAGGAACCATGTAAATGCAGCAAGAGAGGACAGGGAGTTGGGTTTACCCAAAGCCAGATGAGAACACCTGTGGAACTGGGAAAGTGTGAGTCTGGAGGAAGCTGCATGGAAGAAGGAGAGGCCGGTTGGCTGTGATGTGGGGGCATGGATGAAGTATAATACATATGAATGTTTAATTAGGCCTCAGGGGAGGTGAATAAAGACTCTGAGCACCTAGCTACAGGAAAGAAGGCTCTCAACTTTCCTTTATGTCAGTCTGGCTTACTTTAGAGTTGGGGTGTTTGAAAGTGCCATAAGGCATCTGTCTTTGGGCAGAAGAGAGCTGCGGATGCAGCTGCTTCTTTCAGACAAGATTATTAATTATTATGATGATGATTGGGAAGCATTTATATAGCGCCAGCAATGTACCTATGAGATGAGATTCTCTGCCATCTCATGCCATTTTGCTGGTCTATTTGCTGCTCTTGCCATTGCTATTCCAGTGCATGGCTCCAACAGAAGTGCACAGGGCCCCTTCCACACTGGGAATTTGCCCTGCATTTAGCAGTGGACTCAGCCCTCATCCTGTCCCATACTGCTTTGGTCCTTCTCCTCTGCCACCGACACTTTCTGGCAGGTAGAGTCCCTGGGAAGTATTACTGGGATTTCTCTTCCATGTCCCAAACAGGAATACTCAAAGCTCTCTTTGGATATGCTGTCTGATTTCTTCATGCAGCTTTGTCACATTTGCATGGGGAAAAACTCAAGGCTACGTAATATCAGTGTCAGCTTCAATGAGAACAGCAGCTTACTTGCCGATGGTTCCAGGGACAGAGTAGAGGTGAGTAAGTTCTGTCATGACAATCACAAACTCATGTCATCACATGGGGATTGCAGCATCGGTGTCAGGACATGAAACCACTGTATCATTGGTATTTCGGTATCAAGTCACACTAATTGTCCTGCAAGCTCAGGAAATCCTATGGAAACAGGACGGGGGCGGGCATGAAGACATCAAACTGCTGGTGTCCTCTTCAATGTGATGGAGACTTGGCCAGGCCGTTAGCATGGAAACAGAAATCAGATCAGGAGTGGGTTATGTGCAGTGAGAGAATAAGCAGTCTGAAACCTTTGTGACAGATCCCTTGGCTTGCCACCTCCCTCCCCTGTTCAGGAGGTTTTGTTCCGTGACACAGCAAGGTTTAAAAGTATTGTGTGTCTAGAGAAGACCATCCGCTGTGGAGTAATTACAGCTCCATGCCTCTCTCATGGTTGCCCATTATTATTTGACTGCCCATTTCTGAGGAGTAATTAGGGCTTACTAAGCTATAAATAAGACTGATTTGTACTTTCTGGCAAATTCTTTAATGTGGCTGATTACCCTTTGGCAGAAAACTACAGTTGCCTGAGCCTCTTAAATAAAACGTGTACAGTGATATTTCCATCTGTCAAATGATCATAATTAAAGGCATCCGCAATGCATAGGATTAGCACTTCAGGTTTTCTTCTCAGGTTTGGATGGCATCTATCATTAGCAGGACAGCTGGGAATATTAGCCTGTGTTGCAGCATTTTGTTCTTGCTTCTCATTAGTACAAAAACACCTACAGGAGGCCATTAGGGCAAACGACACTATTTTCCATTACATCCGTTGAAACTTAGGCCCTTTTCACACAAGACCCCTCCCACCCATCTCCACGCAGTGGAGGCGCCTGTAGGAATGCCGTAAGGCTGTGTGCTCACTGACACGCTACACCCATCTCCAACCATCACCCACCCATGGAACAATGGGCTCCAATGCCAGTTGCTCCATGGGTGGAGATGAGTGGAGGTGGGTATGCATCCATGGGAACAGGCATTGGCGTCCATTGCTCCATGGGTGGAGCATTGGAACAGGAACAGGGGTCCATGGGAACAGGCATTTAAATACACTTATAAATATAATATCAACTAGGTCCATCCACTGTGGACCCACTGTGGTCACACACTCATTCTCCCACCCACTGCGGCCCATTTGAAAGGGGCCTTTGAGTAACTCCATTCAGTGGAGCTAGTCTTGGGATTATGCTGAAACTACTAATGGAGCATAGAATTGGGCCTACTGTTTCCAAAGGACTGGGCCATGTGTGGGTTTTGCCTTTGAGTGAGTGTCCCTTCGAATGCTTCAGCTTGTTTTGAGAACTCATGGGAAGTTGACCTTTTTAGGAATTTGTCCATGGACATCAGTGTTGGATCCAGGGAAGTTGGGGTCCCCCTGAATTGCTGTGGGCCCTCCATCGGCCAGGGTTTCCTGTGTTTGAGACTTCGTGGGCCTGTATTTTATGTCAGTGTTTCTCACACTCGTTACCGTTTTGAGTTTATTCATGGACTCCATGTATTGCAGGCCTGTGACAAAGTGGGTCACTGCTCCTTTAAGGGAGCCCACTTCACTGCTGAAGACCTGCCCCCTTGTGGGATATAAGGCCAACTAAGTGCAGACAGCAGACAGTTTTGGGCAGGGAGCTGTACTTGCCCAATCTTGGGTTTAGGCTGGCCCATGTACTATGCTCTCCAGGGTCCTGAAGCTGAAGGAGCCACACAAATGTAGCAACAGAGGACAGGGAGTTGGGAGCCCAGAAGTGGGTTTACCCAATGCCAGATGACAACACTTGTGGAACTGGGAAAGTGTGAGTCTGGAGGAGACTGCCTGGAAGAAGTAGAGGCCGGTTGGCTGTGATGTAGGGACACGTATGAAGTATAATACATATGAATGTTTAGTTATGCCTCAGGGGAGGTGAATAAAGTCGATGAGCACCTGACTGAACCTTCCTTGCGGTCCCCGAGTTGCTTTAAGGCCTGGTTCCTGCAAGTACTTACCCCCACTGGAGTGTGGACAGGGTCCTATGCAGTCTCCCCGTCTGTGCTATCAGGTTCTGGCCCTGATACGGTGGTCACATTTCTGGTTTAGCCTGGAGACCTCAGACACTGGGCTTTCAATACTGTAGTCTCCAAGGCAAACTCAGAGCGTGGCAACCCTAGGCCCTGATGGGCATAAAAATGGAAGAAAATAAACCTCCCCCACAAGTTTAATCTCAGCACTAGGGTAGAGAAGGGAGAAGACAAGACCCCCCAACCACAGATCTCCTGTAGCTTTAAGGAATATTCCCAAAGCTGGGGAAATGATGTGAGATTCAGGATAAAAACAGATGTGCAGGTGGCAAAACAGCTCCCTGGTCAGACCCGGGGCAGAAAACCACAGCCGCCACTCTCCAGGTCCAGTGCCACTGGGAGAGCCGTCCCACCGCTTGCACGACCTGGGTAAGGGGGGGCTGCAACAACCATGTGAGGAGCCAGCCCTTCCCCACTCCCAGCACCCTGCCAGGGGTGCTCAGCCATGGCACACACTAGGGATTTATTTATTTTAAAAATGTATACCCCACCTCTCCTGCCAGGCAGCCTGGGGCGGCTAACAAATCAATCAATAAAAATACAATAAAATATATAAAAGCATTAAATAACATACACAACAATAAAATGGGGAGAACAAAACCCCCAAAACACCCCCACCCCCCCTTCTCCCTCATCAAACGCCTGATGGAACAGCCAGGTCTTACAATTCCTACGGAAACCTGGGAGGGCCGCAGTGTTAAAGATCTGAAAAATTGGCAATGTTTAAAAAAATGATATACCGATATTATCAGTATTATGGGATTAATCTGATATCACCAATCATCGGCATTTTCGGATGAATCCAATACCAATAGTCCCATCCCTAGTGCACACCCACACTGCAGTATGGAAGGCAAGGCCAAATAAACTTGCTGGCCCGGTGGACTGTGCCTCGGAGATTTTCCGGCAAGCCGTCTACCTGCCCCAGGACACTAGTAGGCCCACATCTGGTAGCACGGGACCATATGCGTGGGTGAGTCCCAGGCCACTGCGGGCCATCACGGGCCAGCATCTTGTTTGGTTTTACCCTCCGTTTGGACATTTTTAAGCAGGGTCAGGCCAGGTTGCTGGGTTTTGCGGGCAGAAGGCCTAGGGGTGAAGAGGCAGAGCTGTTCCCATCCTCTGTTTGGACCATTCTTATCCCCTGTTTTCACCTCGTGTGGAATGAGTCCTGCAGCCCTGCAACGTGTATAATCAAATGTAACCCCCATTTTATCCGCGTTAGAGTGTCTGTGTGAAAAGGGCCTAAGAGGCTCAGGCAACTGTCGCTTTTTGTTAGCGGCTAATCACTAATCAGCCACCTTTGGCAGGAAGGGCAGGGTAAGAAATTCAAATAAATAAATAAATAAATAAACTTCTGACGGTCAGAAGCTGGGAACGACCAGCAGAGACTGGATCACCCCATTATGACCTGGGGGTACGTCTCCCATGCAAACTTGAATGGCCACTGTCAGAGACAGGATCATGGGCTTGATGGACCATTAATCTGACCCAGTCGGACACTTATGTTCTTATGGGTTATCTCCCAAGGGCTCCTGCAACTCTCAGCAACTGTTTGCACCTGAAACGTCACAAATATCTTGCTAGTGAATATAGAATGATCAAAACAAAGTGGCCATTATCTACTCTCCCACCAGCACTTCTCTGGTAGCTGAGGCAACTCCTGGACCTTCATGGCCGTTCCACTTAGACCTCTGCACCTGAACAGGTGTTTCCCTGGACTTCTTACATATTACTCACCATCTGCACATACCAAAAGAAAAAAGGGGGTGTTAACTGCTAGGACTAGGTTCCCTAAAACTATGTGGAGAAGAGGAGGCCGATAAAGACCAGAGACATGAGTTCTAATATTAAGGCCTTTTAAAACTAGATTAAACAAAACCCTGGGGTTGGACAGAATAAAATGTAACAAACCATAAATACCTAATAAACAAACAACATATAATTATTGATGGTTTCTATAGTGCTTTTAGCAGGTTTATAATCTTTATCTAATGCATCTTGCAACGATGGGAAGTCGGTCATTATTGTTCCCATTTCACAGATGAGCTGAGGCTGAGAGAAGGTGATTCTTCCAAGGTCACGCAGTGAGGCCATGGCTCAAACAGGATTTGAATGTTGGTCTCCCAAGTCCAAGGTCACTAATCCACTAGGCTACACCTAATACACGATAACCTCAGCGGATTAATTTCCGTACTCATCTCTATGTCCTTAACTAAAGATAGCTGTAGCTGCTCTCCCGCTATCCCAACCTAGGCCAACCTCCAGACCAACACTCCGTTCTTCAGCTCAGGGGAGCTGGTTGTCTCTTGAGTAATTTTAGCAGGAGTTCCTCAGTGGCTGCCCATCTCCTAAGGTAGTTCCTCATTCCACAGCTCCTCAGCTGACTCCCATTCCCTTGCTGATCCTCCACTGCCCCAGCTTTCCTTTTGGTTTTAAATGTCCCTCTCCTTCAAAGCCTCTCCCATTAGCTCCTCTGTCCCATGACTGGCTGTCTGCCTTCCCCAGCAAACATTTAATTTAATTTAATTTATTTATTTTATTTAAACAATTTTCTATCCTGCCCGTCCTGCTCCAGGCAGCTTACATCATAAAAACACATAAAATCCATAATACACTAAAAGAGAAGGAAAACAGAACCAAACCCCACCCCCAACCCTAACCCCCATTCCCCACCTTGCCAAAAGCCAGGTGGAACAGCCAGGTCTTACACATAGAGTGGAAGGAAGGGAGATCCAGGGTCAGCCGGGCCTCGGACAGGAGGGAGTTCCACAACCTAGGTGAGGCCACTGAGAATGTCTTCTCTATAGTAGCCCCCCCGGGCTGCACAGGGGACCTCGAGACGGGCTGTCCTGGAGGAGTACAGAAGTCACCCCAGGGCACAGGAAGTGAGGCAATCTCGCAGGTAAGTCAGGCCAAGACCTTGGGCTTTATAGGTCAAAACCAACACCTTGAATCAGGCCCAGAAGACTATCAGCAGTCACTGCAGATCCCGGAACACCGGAGTAATGTGCTCACGGCTCCCATTCCCACGTCACTCCTCTGATTCAGGATGCTACTAAAGCATTAAAATAAACTTCTGAGACTTTACAAGTTAGTTTCAGAAGGTGAAGCTAAGTTTAGCATTCAGTGGAAGAAAAGTGCCAACCCAGGGATTTCTGTGTGAGTGCCGTATTTATATATTTATTTATTTAAAATAGATTGAATGTGCAATTTCAATACAAAATATACTTTATTCCTTGAAGACATTTGAGCTGCTGTTCCTTGACCACACACAGCAAAGCCTGAGTTTTGGAGTGCAGAAATAGCTCTCTACCCATGTCAAATGACTTCAGAAAGATGCCAAAGTATCTGACTCAAAAAGAAAAAAAAAAATGTAGTTTGAAATTCATTATCTCCAGAATTCTAATCACTCATTATCCAAGAGTTTGACATTTTTTAAATCTTTAACAACCCTAGATCTAGTTGATGTTATATTTATAAGTGTATTTAAATCAGTGTCTTTCAGTCATAAGCAAGAGTGTTTATGTGATTATTAATTATTTATTATTATTATTATAAGCATTTGTATAGCACCAGCTATGTACCTGGTGCTTTAGTGCATAAATGCTGGGATGAGGGGGATATGAGCTTTGGGGGTATGAGCTTTGCTTTCTTTACTGGATGTTCTTTCCTACAGGTTAGTAGTGGACGAAGGTACCAGCAGAATTACGTTCAGGGGGCAGAGGGCTGGAGAGCTGCTTCTTTGTCCCGCCCCCTTCTGACATGGCCACACCTCCTTTTGAGCGCTGTGGTATCATGATGCTTAGAAAAGGGACGGAGTGACAAAGGGACCATCATGATGTCATGGTGCTTGGAAGGCCAGGTGGGAACAAAGAGCGTGCTACCCTTTGGTGCCCTCCCTTCGGGTGGCCATGATAATGGAGGCTCTTCGTTTGTCAGTTGCAGTATGATCTTTCTCTGCTGCTATAAACTAGTTCAGAGCATATTGCGTGTCAGCTTTGCCTACCCAGTTTGAGATGGCAACAGCTCCCACTGCAGGTTACCGATGCCAGCAGCACACCTCCCACAGCCATGAAAGCAGACAAGTACAATCACCGCAAATATCATGGTTCACAAAGGACGACAACTTCTCTCCTCTAAAACCAAAGTCGAGGAACTGACAGGCAGGTTTTCAGCCCACAACACCACTCCAAACACAGGCAAAGACCTAGTATTTGCTTGGGCGATTAACTCTTAAGTTTCTTTGGGTGGATGTAAATGAACTTCCTCATTTGGAAGGAAGTTTACTTCTTTGGGAGATTAGTTACATTTCTTTTCCCATCCATTCATAACTCAGCAGATCCCAGTAGATAGCAGCAGCACTTTATTCAGAGGTGCTTAGAAAGGAAGAAGCAATATGTTTTTGCATGCCAGTGGGTGTTTTTACACACACATTCCTCCTACATGTTTGCTGTTACATCCTGAACTTTCTGTGTGTCTAAATCACTCACCCAGATCTTAAACATCCGGCTCTTTGAACTTCTGCATAGAACTTCTCCCAGAACCTTTGTATGTCAAAAGTTCTCCTGGTAACCTGCTTTGCTCCAGGCAGCTGTGGTCACTTGGTTTCCATGGCAGCCTCTAACGTCTACAGCTGCAACTACTTTAGGCTGCCTCTGGCAGTGTTTGTGTGAAGAATGCATCCAGGAACTGCCTCAGGGCAGTGTGTGTGTGAAAAATGCATCCGGAACTTACTTGTGGACTTGTAAACCCAGAAGACTGAAAAATCTGGAACTTTAAGGTGTGTGTAAAAATGCCCAA
>QEPC01012362.1:7740521-7753923 GCA_003113815.1 Sphenodon punctatus
CTGCTTTGCTCCAGGCAGCTGTGGTCACTTGGTTTCCATGGCAGCCTCTAACGTCTACAGCTGCAACTACTTTAGGCTGCTTCAGGGCAGCGTTTGTGTGAAGAATGCATCCAGGAACTGCCTCAGGGCAGTGTGTGTGTGAAAAATGCATCCGGAACTTACTTGTGGACTTGTAAACCCAGAAGACTGAAAAATCTGGAACTTTAAGGTGTGTGTAAAAATGCCCAAATGGGTGCTTTTAGACGGACATAGAGGTAGCCTGCCCCAGAGTTGCTCCAGGGGTGCACCCCCTTTTCCACCCCCTTGCAGCCCTGCCTGGGTCAGCTTCAGACAGACACAGTAGGTTCCCCCACCTGTGGACCACACCCACAGCCTAGAATTGCAGGTGATCGCCTGATACTCTAGGGCTCAGGGCTGGTGCCCACAACTCTATGGCAACGGCCGGCCAAAAGTGGAGCTAAAGCATGAGTCCAATGAGCAGCTGCTCTGCTTTGGTCCGGTGCCTTGGGTTTGGCCTGCCTGTTCCAGAATGTTCCGGAGCGCCACCGGCAGGGCTGCTTTGCCTGCACACCTGCCGGGGCCACCTTTAGACAGGCAGGCCATTCGGCGGTGAAGCACCCGGGCAGCCATCCATCTAAAAGCACCCAATATGGAGGAAATGGTTGTGTGCGTGCACGTGCATGAAGGGAAAATAGCAAAATGCAAACCCAGGCAGGCACTAAACTAGGAACTAAAGCCGAGATGTGTGCACCAGTCTAGTGTTAATTTCTTACTCAGGGTGAGTAACTGCATATAAAAATAATGTAAAAATGCATTAAAACCCCCCCACCCCTATCCCCATCCTCAGCAGATCCAAATAGATAGCAGCACTTTATTCAGAGGATCTTAGAGTGGAGGAAGCAGTATGGTTTTGCATGACAATGAGTGACAAACACTTGTCCTTGGATGGTTCTGCTCATTCCTCTCGGGTAGAAGCCGGTGGGTGGTGCTAGGGGCTGAAACATCGAGCCCCCGGGCCTTGACCTGCGGCGTTATGCAGGGTTCTATTCTATCTCCCCACGGTTATTTCATGTGTATATGCAGCCCCTGAGGGAGATCATGAGAGGGTTCGGGGTGCGATGTCACCAATATGCTGATGATACTCAGCTGTACCTCTCGTTTTCAACTGACCCAGGTCCTGCTGTCTCATTACTTTCCCAATGTTTGGAGGCCGTAGCGGATTGGATGCGGCAGAGCAGACTGAAGCTCAGTCCCGATAAGACAGAGGTGATGGTGGGGGGGAGAGCAAGGGAGGTGCTGGCCCCCCTGATAGGGGGGGGGGGTTCTCCTGCCTGTTGCTCTTCAGGTTCAGAGTCTGGAGGTGGTTTTGGATTCGGGCCGCCGTCTGAATCAGCAGGTGGAGGCAGTGGCTAAAGCTGCCTTTCGCCAGCTGTATCTGGTACGGAGGCTTCGACCGTACTTCTCCAGGCCCGATCTGGCCACTCTCATCCATGCCTTCAGCACCTCGAGGCTAGGCTACTGCAATGCGCTCTACGTGGGACTTCCCTTGTTTCTGGTTTGGAGGCTGCAGCTAGTGAAGAATGCAGCGGCCCGTCTCTTTATGGGGACAGGGCGGCGTGAGCACATAACATCCCCCAAGATTAGACGACTTACCCATTCCAATACTTTTATACGCTGATTATACAGTCCTGATTTCTACCACGCAGGTTGGTCTAAGGCGTATTCTGACCAAGTTTCACAAATATTGTGAAGAGGAGTTTCTTATGGTGAATTACTCAAAGACCAAAGTAATGGTGGTTGGACACTCCATGGTAAAATATCGATGGTTTATGGAGTCCAAAATTATGGAACAAGTTTCCTGGTACAAGTACCTTGGAGTAATAATTGCACAATCTATGTCTTGGCAATTACATTTAAAAGCTGCTTTAGACCAGGTAAGATCTTGAATTAAAAGCATTTTGGGTTTTTATTTAACCAAAGGGGGAAGATTAGTCGGGCTTGCATTGTGGCTATTTAGGGCAAAGATCTTAGCCCAATTTCTTTATGCTGTGGCTATCTGGGGCCCTCAGTTTACAAAGGAATTGGAACCCATCCAGAATGGGTTCTTTTGGGCCATACTTTGGTGTACCTGGATGCACTCCCCAGGTTCTTCTGGGATTGGAATCTGGATCTAAGCCAGGAGTGTCAATAGCCCTTATGTCTATTATCAAATTTTGGCTCCATCTCTGTTTTTCATCACAGACTCCTTAGCTAAAAGAGCTTTATTGACTGAGATACATGGGCCTTGGCAAGCAGGCATGACTGCTCTTCTTGCCTCTTTAGGTTCCTCTAGATCGTATCTATTGACCATGGGACTAAATAAAGCAATAGCCATGGTCAAACAGAGGAGTAAAGGTCAGGGGGGGGTCATAACTCAGGTAGCAAGAGCGCATGCTTTGCATGTATAAGGTCCCAGGTTCAATCCCCAGCATCTCCGCCTCAGGATTCCTGGCAGCATGCCTGGGGGAGACCCCCCACTGGGGGCCTGGAGGGGCCCCAGGCAGCACACCAGAATGGCCCCTGCTAGAGACCCTGGAAGAGCCAGACTTGGACCCAAATTTGAAACCCCTGCTGCCATGTCAGGTTGTGACAATACTGGGCTAAGATGGACCATTGGTCTGACTCAGTTAGGCTAGTTAGTTAGTAAGGGTGTCAGACAGAGTCTGCTGCTATTCAGGCACAAAATATTGCTCCCCTTTATTCTCACTTTAATGTTCCAACTAATGGTGCAAATTATTTGGACAATCTAAATGACTGGAATTGTAGAAATGCCTTGACTATGGCTAGATTTAATGTTCTACTCTCTACGGTCATGGAGGGTACAGTTTCTGAAGTTGTCCTAGTCTGACAGGTTATGCCAACAGTGTGATAGATCAGAGGGAGAATCAATAAAACATATTATTTTGTTTTTTCCTCGCTATCATGCTGGGAGGCTGCAACACAGAACATCAGTTATTGCTGGGTGCCCATTTGATTCTCAGAATGAGATTTTAAAATATTTGCTTTCGGACCAGAATTGTGATGTGTCTTCTCAAATGGCCAGATTTTGTTTTGAATGCCTTCAGGCTAGGAAAGGAATTGTATACACTGTTTTTTCCTTTTTTTTAATCCATACTGTTGGGTTTTATACAGCTGTACATATGTATATTATATTTTGGGTTTTATACAGCTGTATACAGCTGTATATGTGATTATTTCTATTCATTTATATGGTTGCTTGTTATGGCTTAGGTCTATACAACAAATATTTGATTTGATTCTTATGCATATTGTGGGGCGGCATAGGGCACCAATACAGCCCCGCAACATGCATAAGAAATGTTAAAGTGGAGTTAGTGTCATGTCTGTTTTCACCCAGAGTAGGGAGGCTACCATGCTTTTGGTAGCCTTACCCCACTCTGGGCAGCCAGGCAGTACGATGCAGTGCATCATGTGGCCGGCGGCTACTAGATGTTCCCCCTGCCCTGAGGCAGGGAGGGCAGCTGGCTGCTACACTTCATGTCCTCAGAAAAAGTCCAGTGACACGAAGCATAGCCGCCATACCCCAAATGGGGTAAGTCTACCCAAGGCAGGGCAACTCGTGGGACAGGGTGTGCTTACCCGGCCACACGGAGTGCAATGCCACGGGGCCGGGAGCAACAGGTGCTAGTGTCCATCATGTACGGCCATGTGATGAGTCGGCGTCCCAGTCTCAGACTGGCCAGGGCAGGGAAAGGCCGGGATGGTGCTCCTGTGGGCGGCGCTTTGGTCCAACCTGGCCATGGTGGCGACTCCAAGAGTGGCCAACCCAGTCAGCTTTCCTGGTACAGTGTGAGCAGCTCCCGGCACTTGCCCCACAGTCTGGGAGCGAGGAATTGGCCACCACAGGGCCACACAGGAACCAGGCCCCTGCAGCTTGTGTGTCTATACCCAGAGTTAACAGCCTTGAAGTTCTAACTTTTAGATGGAACAGAACCTTATTGTCGAATGGATTGTTTATAGCTATTGTTTCCAAAAATTATTATCTTCCTACATACAAGTATCTGTTCAGAGACAAACACCCTGCCATCCCTTCATAAATAGTGAGATCATCTTTGAGAGAAGCTCGCTGCAGATCATAATTGTACTTGGCTTAGACAATTCCCTATCTCTTCTCAATGCGAGGACTGCAGTTTTAGCTCTATCAGCTGTGTGTAAGCTCCCAGACGTAAAGCGACACAATGGAATTTTGTCCAATTCATTTACGATCAGATAGAATTGAGTGATGAAATAATTACACCTGGACTCCAACACTATTTCACAGCCCGGACAATGTATTTTATAGCCAGGTTTCAGCACGCCCGACAAATCACTCTTTGCCGCACAGAGCAAGTGCAGGAAGGAGACTGGCTTTGCAGATAACAGTGGAGGAAAGGAAGGACTGTTGAATTCCCTTCAAAAAACCCAAACAGGGTTATAATATCCCCAAACTATTATACTTGTGGGAGTCTTAGATCTGTTTATATCTGATCCCAGGACAACAAGAAATATTTAGGATGCAATCTCAGGAAACACCAAGCCAGGACTGATGCATATGCTTAATGCTAACATTTAAGGAGAAGACTTCAATTCAAAATGATGAATAATTCATAACCTATCATGACACATTTGTAAAGGACCTGAATATACATCTATTACCCAGCTGGTAAAGTCCCTATAAATTCAGATGGATAATGAATCTGTGAAAACTTTGCTTGATTTGCGTAGCATTGCCACAGAGGGTGGCTTTAGATGGACACCAGCTCTGTTTCTGCTCCATCCCACCCCCGGGTGACCCGTCTGTGTAAAGGAGGATCACCCTGGAGTGAGGCGGAGAAGGTGTGGAGCTGTCACCACCTCCTCTGGGCCAGCTTTACTCATGGTGGTCCCGTACATCTCAGAGCACTGTGAGCAGAGCACCAACCAAGGGTACAGCAGTGGTCCGTCTAAAGGATGGATGGCTACTGCAGCTCCACTCCCGGCTTTGGGTTGCCCTGGCAACCACCAAATAACTGAGGTCAGTTGTTGATCCTCCCGCAGCTCTATGGTACAGGGGAGAGGGCGTTCATGGGCAGCAGCATCAGGATAAACCCACTGCTGCCGGAGCCGACCCGGGGTTGCCTGTTCTAAAAACACCCAGAGTCTTGCAGGAGAAGTCTGTCGCTGAGTAATCAAGACACAGAAAACAGAACTGAGGACGTTACTGAAGAGTCCTGTGGTTTTTTAATCAGAACTTTTATTTGGAACGAGTTCCTCAGAACAAAAAAGAATTTGAGAACTGTTTCTTGAAGTCACTATTCCTCACCTCATGAAATTTTTCAGATTACCTTGCCGTGATTCCTTAGTTGCTTTGCGTTGTTTCCACAGTGTAATCACTGTGAACCTGGTTCTCCATCACCCCAGACATTGCGTTGCCATTTGCACCAAACAAAGCGAATGCAAAACACTGCCATTTTTGTCTTGGCAGCAATTTATGCCCACTTTGCACTAGCCAAGGAATTGGCTGTACGAGACACAGGGAAACCAAGAAAAGGAGCATAAGAAAATAAGAAGCAGGAAACATTCATAATCTCCCGGAACTTTGCGCAGTATGGATTAGTTGTGTTTGTACCACAAACCCCTCAGCCTCAGCCCTTCAGTTCTTCCTCTTTCCCCAAAGACCTAGCACCCAAATTTGGGTTGGGTTGCCACTGTAGGGATGGGACTCCAGGTGGAATTACAGTTTCAGGTTTTTTTTTGTGGGTGTTCTTGATTTCGGGATCTAATTTTAGTTTTCACTTTTGGGGTTTTTTTCCATTGATTTTCCCCCGTTTTTTTTCTCATTGACTTTAATGAATTTTCTCCCATTGAAGTCAATGAGAACAAACCAGGGGGAAAAGCGCACGCACCTGGGACCTCGCATCCTCGTGAATGTTACACTCCTTGTCTCTCCCTCTGTTCTCGTCTCCCGCCCCCCCAATCACTCAGATTGTAAGTCCTAGGGCAGGGACCGTGTCTATTCAATTACTTTGTAAAGTGCCAGGTACATTTCTGGTGCTATGTAAATACTTGTTAATAAAATAAAAATAATAATTATTATTATAAAATCAATGAAAAAAACCTGAAATGCTGCAACTGAAAAAATACTGCAATTTTGGTTTATGGCTTTAAAACCGAACTGGCCATTCATGGGCCGTTTTTGTTCTATCCAAAACCAAAAATCCCACCCTTAGTCGCTATTCAAGCATCGTCCATCTTTGACTGTCCAAGGGGTCACTAGGTTCCACCTGCTTTCCCTCTTCTTTGGTACAATCCATCCAGTGTTCCCTTGGCTTTTTTCAGGGTTTGACTTTGTAATCTGCTTAGAAAGTTTTAGAAACCCTCTAATGGAAAGTGCTAGAGAAGCCCAAGGTACTAAATATTTTGATAAACAGTTGATTGCAGGCACCTCTTTTAAAAATATTCTTGGTGGAAATAATTGATGCTAATTAAAGGTTGCCACCGGTAAGAGTCATTTGAAAGAGATTAGTTCCCACGATGGAGCTGACAAACCCACAAAGCATTAGAAGAGCAAGTTAACGTGACTCAATACGCATGGAATAAGTTGAAGGCTGGGAGGTTGGCTGTTTGTTCCTGCCCCCAGACAAAGGAATTTGTTACACTGATATCTGTCTTACACGGAGCAGACTGCAGTCCAGACCCGTCGACAGGACATTGGCACAGATAGGGCAAGGGCCAGCCTGCATTACAAGGAGCTGGGGCAGGGGACTGTTCTTGCCTTCAAAAATTAATGTACATGGTTAAAACACTTTTTGTTTTGGGGGGATGGCATTTAAAGGAGGGACACGGCATTAACAATAGGCCTATTCGAATTCCCTCACTCATGTCTATTAGTGTCTGTCACTCTGTGCAGTCCCATTCACTTCTACTGAGCTAATCTCATTTATGTACAGGACCCTGTATGTCATTCAGGAAGCATAGAGGGACCTTTGTGTCAATTCCCTTAGCTGGACCTCTCTAATTCAGAATCCTCCTTAATCCAAGCATGATTTATGTTCCCTGTAACCAGGGACCCATGTTCACTGCGTTCTCCCATTGGCAGCAATGGGGGAAATGCAGTCAGCACAAGTCCCTGCCTGTCACTCTCAAAACCAATGCATTGCTGTTACAATAGGACTCTATTTATCTGGACACTCTCTAATCTAGAAAAAAAAAATTCCCCACCTCATCCAAGTCTGGAGAAGAGGTGTTCCACTGTAATCTTGGGGAAGGTGTTTTCTAGTAGAAACGTGACACCAGGGGTGGTGGCCAAATTTGAGGTGCAAATGATCCACTTGATCCCGGCATCTACCAGCCCCCATCCCGCTGGCTCCGGTGCTTGAGGCCAGGAACCCTCCCGCAGGCTTCCAGCTCTGGGGACCTTCGGCCACCAGTCTCAGGAGTGGAGAAAAGTGCTCCCTTTAGGGAGACCCTTTGTCTAGCACCTCTTCTCCCTGCAGCGCCAGACCCGCTCTCCTCCCCAGAAGTGATCTCTGAACAGCTGATTCCCCTCTTCATACTGTGACTGACTGGAGACTAGCTTGTGATCTGCCAGTAGATCATGATCAACTTCTTGGCTGCCCCTGAGTACACAGAGTGTGCCATAGGTTTCTTAGCGTGCAAGCAAATAGTCAGTTTTGTGGAAGATGAGTTGCTCTTAGGCAGAGACCCAGGTTTACTAAGGATGGGCGAACATGGTTCGGAAGTTCGGAGTTCGGCCCAAACTCGGCCTGTTCGGACAACTGAACCGAACTTCCGAACCGAATGCTCAAACTGTTCCGAAAAATTCGGATGAGTTCGGGGGCGGGAAAAATGTTACTTTGGGTGGGGAAAACGTGACTGGAAGGGGGAGGCAGCTGAGGAGAAGACTTCCTGGCACCAGGGGTGGTTTCAGGGCCAAAAATACAGATACAGAAAAAAAATTGGTTTTGGTTTCGGTACCGATAGCACTTTTTTGAATGTTTGGCCGAGTTCGGATGAACCGAACTCCGCCGAACCGAACAGCTGAACTCAGGTTTCGAACCGAACGACCGAACGTCCAAACAGTGTTCTGTTCGCCCATCCCTAATGTTTACTGCAATCTGCCTGGGCAGCGATGGGGGGGGGGAATGTAATGATGACCATGAATTCCTGCTCTGAGGTTTAGTTCTGCACGGCTCTTGCTGCTTATATAATCAGCCCTTGAACAAGAGAGTTTGCCTTCTGCCTTGTTCTCTCATCAGATTCAACTCTAGAGACTGAGAAAGAGGTATTGGCATTGAGTTGAGATTCCTGGTAAAAGGAATTGCCTACATGGCTTGCTGCTCAACTATCTCCTTTCAAGGGTTAACTTAGAAGCGCAAAAAAACCAAGCTACATTCAGAAACAAACCCAGACTCTGCATTGCTGATATTTTTTCCTTCACCTGGAAGCCAAAATGCAAGGACATCCCCCTAGCACCTGGTCTAGGACAGGACAGCAATATAGTATCAAAGCCGGAGCCAGCCTATAGCCACGTTGGCCATATGCTAGTTACAGCTTTGTACAATATCAAGGGAAGCTCGAAAGCTCTCCCCAGTATAAAGAAATTATCAAAGAATTTTTTTAAAAAGATAGGATTATCTCTGAGGCTCCAAAAATGTCTGACGCGGGCAATTTAAAATATAAATATTATTTTACACACAGCCAGTATCTGCTTGGAGCAATTTCTCATTACTGCATCTTCCGCTAACTCTTTAAAAATTGGATCCAGTTGTTAGCCCCTATCTCCCATATCTGCTGGAAACTGCAGACCAAAACATTTGGCCCTACACTGGTTTCAATGACTCACTTTTAACTTCTTTCTTCCAAGCTTCAGAGGAAAACAACTCAGTTCCCCTCATTTCTAGATAGACACATTGACAAGGCTATACAATAGGCACAGAACAAGGAAAGGGTCTGTCTGATTACAGGTGACAGAGAACGGTTCAAGGATCTTGGATAATAAGCATACAGGCTTTTTAGAGGCTCTTTATGCCTATTGCATTTTTTATTTCATTCCCCTCCCCCCACATCCACCTGGTGTTTGGTGATTTCAATAAAAGCGGAGCGGGTCCTTGCTCTGAGAGGCTCATGTTAAGCAGATGAGTGAAGAGAAGGGGAATGACGGGAGGCAATTTACATATGTAACTAGAGATGAAACGATTTACATATGTAACTAGAACTAAAATGAGTGTCTGTAAAAATATACCATCCAATTTCCAGTACCTGAATCAACTTGAACATTTCAGCTACGAACCAGTACTCCATTTTCACTCGACTTGGGTACCTGATGTCCTGAAACATTCTGGAATTTTGACTTCCAGTCCTAGATTTTGAGTGTTCCATTCCAATTTACTAATCTAGAAAATTGAAAAAAACCAGTACTGAAATCACCAAAACTTTGGGTATCTGCGTATCCGATCGGTGATCATCAGGGTTCCTAGTTTTCTCTTTGCGATGGAAAAGCAGAGAAAACCGGAGATGTTGCTTTTCTCTAGAGAAAAACAGAGATTTTGCCTTTTTCCAGAGAATTTAGCCAAAAATGGCAAAAACGTACAAGTTTGGAAGGAGGGCACAGTGAGAACACAGAGCGGCGCTGAAGGGAAGTAACCTGAAGGCATGTGCTGTGGAGGGGCAGGGGCTCTGCATGTGAAGGGGTGTCTGTGGGTTGGAGGAGCAGGGGCACTATGAATTGGGGCAGTCTGGTCTTCTGGACCTTGGGAAGAGGGGACAGGAGGTGGGCCTAACTGGGCCCATAGCAGCTTCCCCACCTGCCAGCGTCTATATGGTCCCCCTTTCTGGTTGGCAGAGTGGTCTGGGACCAAGCTGGAAGGAGGAGGCAGCAAGCGCCGGGCAGTGGAGGGGAAGCAGCCTAAAGGTATGTGCTATGGGATCAGGCAACATGACGGGATCTGGGGAAAAACAACAGGGAATGGATCCCCCATTGTGACCTGTTGGGTGCTTCTCCCAAGTGACCGAGATTGGCCACTGTCGGAGACAGGATGCTGGGCTAGATGGATCATTGGTCTGACCCAGTCTGGCACTTCTTATGTTCTTAAGTGCTGTGGGGAGGGGGGATTGGGGAGAGGGGCTCAACATTTGGAGGGGGCCACACACCTTGATTTTCTTTTATTTTTACTGTTGGTGGGACAGGTGGCTGCAAAATTGCATAAAAATCAAAACAGTACAATAAAATGTGGTGTTCTAACATATATATTGTGGTAAGGGAAAGCCAACAAGCATTTACATTTAATCACAGAAAAACAGGTTTTGTTTTTTGTAAAATCAGAGAATTTATGTTTTGGCAGGCAGAGATAGGGTTTGGGGGGTGGGTGCGGGTGATATTTTTAACTGGAATTTTATATGGCTTATATTGATATTTTTTGCTTGTTAGCCACCCTGAGCCCACAGGAAAAGGCAGAATATATATTTAAAAATAAATAAAGTCAAAAGTATGCTGTTACAGCAGGTGCCACCAGGTGGTGGTGCTAAGTTTGCTCACCCGTGTTATTAGCGTGCAAACAAATGCTAGTCTTGGGAAAGATGTGCTGCAGTGTTAGTTTTGGTTGTGCAAGGTTTGGGAGGGAAAGGAGCTAGGTGAGGGACAGGCGAATTCGGTCTCCTCTTTGCTCAATGAATCGAGTCAGCTCTCTAGACAGAGTTGCTCTCTGGTAACGGACATGATCATGGGATTGCCAGTGTACTGTCCATGACCAGCTCTGATCCAGGGCTGACATACAGGTACAAATTAAATTACTTAGATTTGATAAACGCAGATTTCAAGTCACCAATTTCTCTTTTGGCTGAAAGCCAATTTGTGAAGCCATGGAAATTAGTTGCCACTTGACTTAGGCACAACAATACATTCCCCCCCCCAAACTCTTTTATTCTACCCCCCCTCCGCCCCCGCATTTTTATTTATTTTTTTACTTTTGACCATCTTTGAATTAACCACAAGCATCTTTGGCTGCAATTTAACAAAATATTGTTAAATATTGCAACAGAAAATGATCATGAATTTGGAACACAAATCATATGAGAAGAGGATGAAGGATTTAGGCGTGTTTGGCTTGGAAAAAAGAAAACCAAGGGGGGGATAGGATAACAGTCTAGAAATACTGCCATAATAAAGATGGAGAACAACTGTTCTCTCTTGACATGGAGGGTAGGACAAGAGACAATGGGTGCAAGCTGCAGCTAGGGAGACTGAGGCCGAACATCAGGCAAAAATGCCTGACAGTAAGGACAGTCGGGCAGTGGAATAGGCTACCCCAGAGAACCTGTGGCTTCTCCATCACTGGAGGTTTTTAAGAAGAGACTGGATGAGTGTCTGTCTGAGACAGTTTAGGTACAGCAAACCCTGCACCAAGCAGGTGGCTGAACTCAATGGGTGATAACACATGGACTAGCGTGGGACCCACAGGGACCCCAGCAGAGAGGCTGGCAGCCCCCCCTGGTTACATTCTGCCCTTGGGCAACCCCCTCCTCCACCATAGAGTTACAGCCACTCCTGCAACCATTCTAGGTTGCGAACATGATGCTATGGTGCTGAACACCACTCACCCAGTGACACCCCTCCCCGCATCAGACAGGAGGCAGACTCGGGGTAGCGCGTTGCTCCGCCAGGTTACCCTGCGTGGCATGCTCCGCCTTTCTGGAGATAACACCGTGAGGACCTGCCCTGGCCCAAACCGGGGTGAACATCTGGCGGCCAACCTTCAGACAGGCGGGTAAATCAGGGGCAAAGCGGAGCCCCCATCTCATCTGTTAACATCCAGTCTCATCTATTAAGACATCTCATCTGTAAACACAATCTCATCTGTTAACATCCGATCACTCTTGAGGTCACTTCCAGCTCTATGATTCTATATCTTTTATTAGATCCGGTTTTGTTGGTAAAGGTATGCAAGCTTTCGAGGCTGGTCCAACAAAAGAGAGAAAAAATGCTTCGTCTCCATCTGTTTCTTCTAATGAACACTCCAATACAAATTGCAAGGTTGGGCATGAAGATAGGGCTTTGTGTAATTCACCGTACCCTCTTGTTGAACCAAAGTTGCAATTTGCTTTCAATGCACTTGATTTGCTGTCTTTTAAGATCAAAGTAACAGACTGACTTCCTTAAACTAAGTTGATCCCATGAAGTCAAAGCAGATGTACTGTTTCCACCCCTGAGCCGTTGAAAACTTAGTGACTCTATTTCCAACATCTGTTTCATCTCTCGTAGGAACAACCAGAAGAACCGGAACCAACTTGCAAAAAACAAAGTGTGAGTGAAAGAAAAAAGGGGCTTTCAAATTTGTTGCATATACGTGCAAATCTGATCCCAATTTAAATTCTCAGGAGCGAATTCATGAACTGGTGGGCAGCCTCCCACTGCACATATGACTTGGGACACTGCCCAGTATGCTGCATTGCTTCCAGTGAAGACAGTGTCACCCAAGTCCTCTCTGAACCCAGCAAACACGGATTTCAATGACACCCTTTTCTCCAAATTCACATTGCGTGTGAGCAGTGATTTGCATTGGTTGCTAAGCTACTGTAAGCAAGCATGTTTACCAGAGTAAGCAGCTATGATACATATGTGGGTCACTAGCCAGACTGAAACATAAACCTGCCTTCAGTGATAAAGGTTATTTGCATTTTCAGCTGTTTCACATCTGCTCGCTGCAGCAGATTGAGATGGTTTAAGTATTCTAAGAGGATGGCACAATGGCTGTGTCCTTTGCTTCTTTTAAAAGGAAGAGTATTAATGGACCATGTCCTTCAGCAGGACAGGATTTGTGCTGCCCTTGTGGCTATTCGACGACTTCCCAATCCCATTTAAGGGAAATCCTGGGCTGGTACAGAGTCATTGGAGTAGCCATGTACCTATCTGTCTACAGTTCTTCTTTGAGTGCTGAATCCCACTGTCCCTCTTTCAGGAGAGAGAGGCCAGAATTCAAGCCTCAAGCACCTCTTTCCTGGTTGCCTGCCAAGAAAAGCCCTTGAGAGGACAATAGGGAGAAGAGGGAATGACAAGAAACTAAGTGGAATGAGATGCAGGAGAACTTTGGTCACTGGGCATTTTTACACACACCTGAAAGTGCTGGTCTTTCAGTCTTCTGGGTTTACAAGTTCACAAGTAAGTTCCGGATACATTTTTCACACACACACTGCCCTGAGACAGTTCCTGGATGAGGTCTTCACACGAACACTGCCCTGAGGCAGCCTAAAGTAGCCACAGCTGTAGACATGAGGGGCTGCCATGGAAACCAAGTGATCACAGCTGTCCGGAGCAAAGCAGTTTACCAGGAGACCGTTTTACACACAAAAGTTCTGGGAGAAGTTCTATGCAGAAGTTCAAAGAGCC
>QEPC01012362.1:7756203-7767970 GCA_003113815.1 Sphenodon punctatus
CTGGCAGTAAATTCCACAACCTAATTGTACGCTGAGTGAAAAAATACTTTCTTTTGTCTGTTTTTACTCTGCCACCTGTGAGTTTCATGCAGTGTCCCCTAGTTTTAGTACTAGTTGAGAGGGTAAATAACCGTTCCCTGTTTACAAGTTCCACACCACTCATGATTTTATAGACCTCTATCATATCTCCTCTCAGCCGTCTCTTTTCCAAGCTGAAGAGTCCCAAACTATCAAGCCTCTCCTCATGCGGGTGCTGTTCCATACCCTGGATCATTTTTGTTGCCCTTCTCTGTACCTTTTCTAATTCCGCTCTGTCTTTTTTGAGATGGGGCGAGTAGAACTGCACACAATATTCAAGGTGCGGTTGCACCATTGATTTGTATAGAGGCATTATGACATCCTCAGTTTTATACTCTATTCCCTTGCGAATAGTTCCTAACATTCTATTTGCTTTTTTGACCACTGCAGCACACTGGGCTGAGTGTATTATCTACAATCACTCCTAGATCCTTTTCCTGAGTGGTAACTCCTAGCTTAGTACCCAGCATTGTGTACTCATAATTTGAATTATTTTTCCCAATGTGCCTCACTTTATACTTGTCCACATTAACTCTCATCTGCCATTTAGATGCCTAGGCACCCAGTCTTGTACGGTCTTCCTGCAGCTCCGCACAGTCTGCTCATGTGCTGACTATTCTGAATAACTTGGTGTCATCTGCAAATTGGATCACCTCACTCTTAACACCCCTTTGCCAGATCATTAATGAATACATTGAAAAGAACTGGTCTAAGTACAGATCCTTGGGGCACACCACTTTTTACATCCCTCCATTGTGAAAACTGGCCATTTAGTCCCACTCTTTACTTCCTCTCCTTTAACCAGCTACCAATCCAAAGCAAAACACTACCTCCTCCCCCATGACTTTTTAATTTTCTCAAGAGTCATTTATGTGGGACCTTATCAAAAGCTTTCTGGAAATCCAGGTACACTATATCTGCTGGGTCTCCCCTGTCCACATGCTTGTTTACGCCCTCAAAGAATTCAAAGAGATTAGTGAGGCATGACTTCCCTTTGCTAAATCCATGCCAACTCTTTGCCATTAAGCCATATTTATCAATATGCCCAGTGATTCTGTTCTTAATGATAGTTTCCACCATTTTGCCCGGCACAGACATCAAGCGTACCGGTCTGTAGTTTCCAGGATCACTAGGAATGGGCGAACAGAACTGAGTTCGGAAATTCGGTTCGGTTCGGAAATTTGGTTCGGAAGTTCAGTTCGGTCAACTGAACTATTCAAGTTTGTTCCGAACACCAAACTTCCGAACAAAGTTCGGAAATTCAAACCCCATTGAACTATTATCTTTTAGGGATGGGTGAACAGAGCCGAGTTCAGAAATTCAGTTTGGTTTGGTTCGAAAATCGAGTTCGGTTTGGAAGTTCGGTTCGGTCACCCGAACTCTGAACTTCCGAACCGCGTTCGCCCATCCCTATTTGCCACCCTCCAGTCCTTAGGTACAGTGCCAGATGCCAACGTTAGGTTAAAAATTACTACTAGTAGGTTTGCAATTTCACATTTGAGTTCCTTCAGAACTCTGGGGTGAATACCATCTGGCCCTGGTGATTTGTTCATATTAAGCTCGTCAACTTGCTCTAGAACCTCCTCCAGGGTCACGCTGATTTGTGACAGTTCATCCAATTCATCACCTACAAAGTAGGGTTCCAGCGTGGGTGTCTCCCCAACAGCCTCCATGGTGAAGACCGAAGCAAAGAACTCGTTTAGCTTCTCTGCAATGTCCTTGTCCTCCCTGAGTGCCCCTTTTACTCCCTGGTCATCTAATGGGCCAACTGACTCCCTAGCAGTCTTCTTGCCTTTGATGTACTTGGAAAAGGTTTTATTATTTGTTTTTGCCTCCTTAGCAAGTCTCCTTTCAAATTCTTTCTTCCCCTGCCTTATTAGCACCTTACAGTTACATTGCCAGTGTTTATGCTCCTTTGAATTTTCCTCATTGGGGCTAGCTTTCCATTTCTTAAAGGATGCCTTTTTGGCTCTAATAGCCTCCTTTGCGTCTCCATTTAGCCACAGTGGTAGACGTTTAGTCCTCCTGCTACCTTTTTTAACTTGTGGGATGCATGTAATCTGGGCTTCCAAGATGGTGCTTTTCAACAGCCTCCATGCCTCTTGCAAACATGTAGTCCTTTCAACTGTGCCTTTTAGTTTCTTTCTAACTAGCTTCCTCATTTTGGCATAGTCTCCCTTTTTAAAGTTAAAAGCCAGTGCTGTACTTTTAATTAACTTTCTCCCTCCAGCAACTATGTCAAATTTTATTATATTATGATCGCTATTGCCTAGTTGCTCAGACACAGTTACTCCTTGCACTAGTTCCTGTGTGCCACTTAGGACTAGATCTAAAGTAGCTCCTCCCCTCATTGGTCCCAGAATCAATTGCTCTGAAAAGCAGTCATTTATGGTATCCAGAAATTTTGCCTCCACATCCCACCCCGAGGAGGCATTCACCCAGTCAATATTGGGGTAGTTGAAGTCACCCATTATTATTACGTTCCCAGTTTTAGTAGCCTGTAGCCTGTTGCTCATTGCTTACCTCTTCCATACAGTAGGCCTTGATTTTAGCTATGTATTACAGCATGTGCATCAGGGGTTGAAATGAGACTCTAAAACTCAAGACAAGAGTCTTTATAGCTTGTGTTAAAAAGACAGACATTCTGGCACTTTAAAAGTCATTTTTAAAAAAGGAATTTTCTGTCAAAAATTTAAAACAGTTCTGGAGGTGGGAAGGGTCATTAGGTGGGCTGAAATGAGAATTAAATTAATTCTCACAAGAATCACACGAGAATCTCGCAGCCCCAGCGAGATCTTGCAAGAAACTCGAGATTCTCACAAGAAATGAGATTCTCACGAGAAACTCAAGATTCTCACGAGAAACTCGAGAATGTAAAAAATGTCTTTAAAAATGATCTGCACATCCACAAAATGTCCACGCATGTGCAGAACAGTCCTGGTGGCCATTTGTGGATTTTACATTGTTTTACTGTATTTTTGTTGCGTGGATTTTTGTAACACGCTCCAAGTGTCATTTGATGGGAGGGGGCAGTATAAAAATAAAATAATAATACTAATTAATAATTAAAAAGAAACCACCCTATGGGCAAATTTTCCCACAATTGTTCATTAAGAGGCTTCTGATTTTCTCCAAGGTATTTGGTACTGGGCAGTCACCAGAGACAGGACACTGGGACAGATATTGACAATCCATACATCTGCATTCATTTCTTTGTCCAAATGTTAAAAATGATCATGTTGCTCGTTAGCCAACCAGGACCTCTCTGTATTGAGTAAAGCTGAAACAGCAATCTGCAGCAAATGCCATTTTCTTTTTAAATGGCCCATTCATGGCTTTCCTGGTGATTTGGAAACACTTACCTGTTAATTTGGGTTCCTGTTTAGCATTTTTGAAAGTACCAACTGCGATGTCAAAAGAAATGTTGAAGGTGGCAAAAGTGTTGGAAATTTGCTGATGGAAATGCCAAAAGGGGAGAATGGGCCAAAAGAAACCTCAAGGTTCCCCAAAAGATGAACATTCACATCGATTTGGGAATGGCTGTTTTCACACCAACTCGAATATAAACTATTAGACCTATATGCATATACCAGGCCACTGTTTTCCCATTCTGTTCTCTACTTACACCAGTTTTCACTGTCGTTATAGTGCTTCTGCAGGCAGATACAGAATCTGCCAAAAAGAAAACGTGGCAGGGTATTTGTTCATCCAAAATGTGTTAAAAGAAACATGTGCATTTCTATTGACACGTCTGCCGGGTATGAAAAGTGTTAGGACTTAGGGATGGGAATTTCTGTTTCAGATAAAACTGAAAGTACCTGAAAATAGCCATTTCGGATTAATCCGAAATTTCAGTTCTTTTTCGGTTTCGGTACTATCGGATCTTTTGCATTGATTTTTTGTACTGGATTTTTAACATTGCAGTTTGTCCCCCATTGAAAAAACACAATGTTAAAAATCCGGTACAAAAGTCAATGCAAAAGATCCGCTAGTACCAAAACCGAAAAAGAACCGAAATACATGAGAACCGAAACCAAAATTGACAGAAACCAAAATTTTGCCCAGAGTCCCATCCCTAGTTAGGACAGAGCAGTAGAAGAGCAAGGAATGAGATAAGAATCAGATAACGTGGGATGCCATCATGCAAACATCTGTGATATAACACCAGGGCCTGCAAAGACTAAGGTGAGGTCCAAAGAAGACCAAGTAGGGTGATGCAAACATAGATTAAGAACTTCTGGCGCTCTGAACCAAAGAGCGCTGGGACCAAAGATCACCCTTGATAGTCCTTCATCCCTCCGTCCCTTTCTCTATGCCACAGAACCTTCAGTAGCCAATAGGGTGCTGCTGGCGTTGCCTGTTCCAACAGAGGCCACATTCACATCTGCAGCGGCAAATCTGAGAGGGAAGACATGGCAGCGGGGAGGAGTCGGAGAGCAGAAGAAGAGCCGGTGTGAACGGGGATGTGCCATGGCTTCCCTCACTCATGTCAGGGTAGGATTTTGCTCTCTGACCTCCCCACTGCTGCATATTCCCTCGCAGGTCTTGCCACCGCAGATGTGAATGCGACCTGAGCTGTAGGGATGTGCAAACGTGGTTCGGATGTTCAGAGTTCGGACCAAACTCAATCTGTTCAAACGTTCCAACCGAACATCCGAATTGAACTCGAAAACGGCCGAACAGTTCGGTCATGTTCGGGCGAGTTCGGATGAGTTCGGGGGTGGGAAAAACGTGACTTTGGGTCGGAAAAACGTGACTGGAAGGGGGAGGCAGCTGAGGAGCAGACTTCCTGGCACCAGGGGTGGAGACCAGCGGTTGTTTCAGGGCTAAATGATACTGATACCGAAAAAAAATCTTTGAATTCAGTATCGATATCGATAGCGCTATTTTCTAATGTTTGGTCAAGTTCGGCCAAACCAAACTCCTCCAAACCAAACAGCCGAACCTGAACTCGGGTTTTGAACCGAACGTCTGAACATCCAAACCCTGTTCTGTTTGCACATCCCTACTGAGCTGAGCCTGCAAAACAGCAGTGGTAGTTTCGAAATGGGTGGGACCCTCTGTTTCAGGGGCCCCTGGGCCCATTCATTAGTCTTTCCTTGAGGTGATGCACCTCTTCATGGGCTCAAGCTAATGTGCCTTGAATAATACATGCTTTAACAGGACTAGCTGGATTCCTGAAATTATTCTAGAACAACAAGTTATATTTATATCGCACCCTTCCTCTAAGGCTTGGGGTGGGGTATAGGCACACATTATAATTAACCCTTTTAATTATTAAGCACTTTCTGTGTTCAAAGCGCTTTACAATTCTTATCTAGTTCTCCCTCACAACAATCCTGGGGGATAAGTCATTCGTTATTTCTGTTTTACAGAGGTGGAACCGAGGCTGAGACAGCAACTTGCCCAAGCTCACGCAATGAACTAATAATAACAACCTTTTTCTTTATTTTTATATAGCGCCCCCCCCCCCCCNCCCCCCCCCCCCCGCCGCCATGGCACTCAGACTGCTTTACATATGACAGTTTAACACAACTTTTAATCCTCACAGCAACCCTGTGAGGTAGGTTAGGCTGAGAGAATATTGTGACTGGCCCAAGTCCCAGTGAGTTTCTGGCTAAGACAAGACTTGAAACAGGGTCCCCCTCCCTATCTCCCGGTTCAAGTACTGCACACTTAGCCATTACACCACACTGGCTCTTAGTCATTACGCTAAGGCAGGATTTGAAGCCTGGTCTCCCAAGTCTAAAACGTTATCCACTAGGGTACACTGGCTCTCAACGTGCTTAGTGAGTTGCTTGCTTCTGTAAATTTCTGGAAGGAAAATATTTATTTTTTCAAAACCTTTACCAGGCCTCATTGTGAACATTGCACAAAGCAGTTGATGAAGCAATGGCCGCACTTTTCTACTTCTAAGACCCATGATTATGTTATTTTTGTCCTGGTTTGGTAGTTTCCTGAGACATTTACTTGATCAAGTAAGCCTTTATATTTGTAAGCTCACATTTTGGCTGTGTTGTCTGTCTCATGTCTCTGTTACATGCCCTTGTTTTCTGCTCTGGTTCATGTTCTGTTCTTTTCTCTGGCTTTCATAGTTGGCCTCCTCTTTCACCTTCCCGTTTCCATGTCACCATCTCTCTCCTATTGTTTGTGCAACTTGTGGTTTAAAACCGCATGGATTGTTTTCCATTGCAGAGTCCGTACTCTGACTTCTCCTGCCAGCTACTCTTTTGAATAGCATGACTAATGCTTTGTTTCACCTTGACATACAGCACCTGGCAGAGCTGTCAGTCTCCGTGACTGACATTCATCTCTCCGTGAAGTCTCAGTTATCAATCTCCCACTCTCCTCACAATACCATGGTGGGTTGCTTCTTGTCAACAGGTACTTTGTTTTTGAGCTTTTCCCAAGAGGTCTCATGTACAAACACCTCCCATGGGTCTTCTTTCAGAAAGCAAACCCTGCTGCCATCTTTGTGTTAAACCAAAGCCACAAGGCCCTGTTAGGGGTGCCTCAAGTCAGCCTTGGGCAAGAGAGTGTGAGGTATAAATTAAAAATGAAATCAATCAATCAATCAATAGCCCTTTATTTGGCTTGGCTCATGGCCCTCACCGTAACTTAGAAAACAACATTTAAAATCCAAACTTAAAGTAAAACAACTGGCATACAGCTGACAACGTTTCCATGTACTTGTTGAACAATTTTGTCAGATACAATAGGTTTACAAACATATGTACACAGAACATCTATAAATCTCCGACAGTTGCTCATGCCATGAACGGATCATTTCACAGGGTGGACCAATTGATAAAACACAATTTTACAAACTACATAGTATCCTTGCCTACATAGTTAATTCTAGTTAACCTTTCTCTGGCCTCCATCATTAAGTAAAATATGTTAGCTATCTCCCGTAGTTGGGCTGTATTTTTTCTAGTTAATAGAAAATTAAGCAAAAATCTGCTTGGCCAGAACTTTTTGACCCATAGTAAACTATTCAGCCAGTTTTTCCATATGGGCTCCATGTATCTACATTCAAATATTATATGCTTTAAATCGTCGATTTGTTCCAGACCACAGGGACACTTATAGAGTGTCCACGGTATCTATTAGTAACAGCCCTTAAGGACTTTGGAAGAAAGTAATTGGAACCAGCAGAGTGTATATGCCTCTCTGAGTTTAAAGTTTTAGAGACTGACCAAATACCCTTCTATGCCCCAGCTTTCTTTCAAGCTAGGGTAGAGTGGGGCAATTTTATTGGAGGAAGACAAGGCAAGCTGTTCCTGGCCAGCTACATCCTCCAGTCTTTGCAGAATAGCCACTCTATCACATAGGGTGTTTTCAGACATTACGAGATCACAGTCAACAACAGTGAACCACACTCAAACACGCAACGGGGCCAAACAGCTCTGAACATCTGTTTGGTGGGTGCCAGATGTTCACCACAGACAATCACCAGTAGGGGACAATATTAACCACCCTTCCAGAGGTCCGGCCCGGACCATCTCCAAAAGTGTGGTCAAAGCAATTCCCACCGGGAAACAACAAAATGTAATGACTGAATGGCAACCACCAGCCGGAATCAAGCAAAACGATTCCCAGCCGGGGACAAAGCACACAGCGTCGCTGCCAGGCAACGAGCAACAACACAGGCCAGGGAGGGAGATTTAAATGGCACACAACAGCAGGGGGATGTGGCGGGATGGAACGAGGTGGAAGGGAGAGGAGAGCGGAGGGTGAGAGAGCAAGGGAGGAGGAGGAGGAGGAGGAGGAGGAGGAGGAGGTCGTGATGCACATGGAGGCGGTGGGGGGAGAGCAGCAGCAGCAGCAGCCGGGACAGGCCGCCCCAGTGCAGGTAACAGGCCCAGGGGATGAGGCACCCCGGAAACTGGTAAAGGGTGGGTGGGCCAGCAAATGGGGGGAAAGGGGGAGGGCCACGGGGCTGAGGCAACCCGGAAAACAGCCCCCCCCTTACGACCCACAGACACAGAAATGGGCCCGGGAGCCCAAGCCCCCAGAGGAGACAGGCGGAGGGCAGGCAGAGGACGAGGAGTAGGAGCAGGAGGACGAGGAGGACCAGAACCAGGAGGGGCCACATGGGAGACGGTCGTACCACTGAGGGGGGCAATGGGGGCACAGGGAAACCCAGGACTTTATTAGGATATGGGGGACCCTGGAGCACCAGCTGGAGCTAGCCATGAACCAGCAGAATGAGCACATCTACCAGGAGATCGTGCGGGACATGGAGGCGGCAGGGCACCACAGGACAGTGGCCCAGTGCTGCTCAAAGGTCAAGGAGCTCAAGAGGGGGTACAAGGACAACATTAAGGACAACAACCAGCGGTCCGGCCATGGAGCCCGGACTGCCCCCTACTAAGATGCCCTGGACGTATCCTCCACATGAAGGACTCCATAGTCACCCTGCACCTCGTGGGGAGCGCCATGGTCCAGGGCAGGGAATGGGCTGAAGTACCCCCTCCCCTTACCACCCCCCTAGAAGGCACCGGCTCCAGGGTCCCCGGCCCCCAAGAGGAATGCCCTGGGACATCAGGGAGCAGCAGGCCCCCCTCGTGCACCAGCCCCAGCAGCCCCCAGACAACCTCTGGACCTGGAGGGACTGAGGCCGGCACACCGGGCACCGCCGGCCAGGGGACACAAGACCCCAGCAACATGAAGGGACCAGCCTCGGGGGGTTCTGAGACACATGTATGCGTACTCAGGCAGGCAGGCTACACTCTCTTAAAGCAGCAATAGCTCCACTAGGCTGCAATCTGCCACAGGCTCCTACATGACACGTCCTTGGCCTTTTTCTGAGGATGCATCACGTAGCAGCCAGCTGATCACTCCACCACGCAGCAGGAGAAACATCTGGTGGGCACCGGACACACTATGCACTGCATCTTGTGGTCTGGCTGCACAGAGTGGGTCAAGGCTGTCCAAGGCATCTTGTGTGGCTGCACCCATTGTCTTAGGTGGCATTCAGACGTTCAGTTTGCGTCCAAATTTTACAAAATTCGAATGTATTTTGCATGTCTGAAGTCCCTAATTCAAAATATTGTCATCAGTATCGCACCTAAGTAATCCGCAGTTCATAGCTAGTTAAACCTACCTTTATGCTGTCTGATTTAAATAAATCCGTGCTGTACAGCACTGTGAAAGCGACACTGTATTCGGTATTAACTGGTGCAAAATATTTCCTGCATGTGAAGGCAACTGTGTTTCCAAGTGCTCTGGGCCCCCGCACTTGCATGGCTGCAGCCAGCTTCTCCCCCAATAAATTCTTCTGTCTCCCCTCCCTGGCTCTGGCCCCCATCCCTCACCTGCCTCTGCCTCCTAGTAGTGCTCCAGCAGATCGGACTGGGAGATAAGGCTGTTTGTTTACAAACAGCTCCTCCCCATGTACTGATCAAAAGGTTGCTACCTCGTAAAGAAGGTTCTTAGAGATGGCATCTAAGATTCTCACAACTGGGTTCTGCATGCTCACCCTATTCAAATAATAGACTACATGATGGTCTCGAGCTCCTCTAGTATAAAAAGCACTCTCCCCTTCAGAATGACAGTTCCTTCCAACTCTTTGTAGGCATATAAGAAAAAAATCCCATGCGGGGCTCGAAAGGTGGATGTTGTGAGAATGTTCGGAGCCATCTCAAAGAACCTTGTTTACAAGGTAGCAACCTTCTGTAATTGAACCGCACTGAACAGGTGGGTAAGCGTGCACTCCAAGAAGGTCTGATTGTGTTATTTCGCTGTAGGAAACAACAGTATGGCACGCATGTGAACGCAACTGGCATTGTTAACAGCGAACTAGAGAAAAACGATTTTTTTAAAATCCAGATAATTGCTGCACGTGTGAATGAGCCCTTAGTTGTTTGTAGTTAGTCAGCATAACAAGAGAAACTGTTAGTACTCAGCAATATTAGAGGTCCTCTGGAAAACAGAACAGGCTGGAAGAGTATTGGGCTGACCTCATGTGTTAATGTATTGTCTCCAAACCATGTTTCACGAGCACACGTCCTTTTGTGTTGCTTGCAACAATTCAGTTTAAAAATGCAAAATACTGAGGTGACCGAAGGAAAGAGAGAGTGTGTACACACCTCGGAACTGGCAAAGAAAAGGTTAAAAGGCTCTGGCAGAGAGGCATGGAGAAGTACCAAGCTGCTGCTGCAGGGAAAAATGAGACATTTTTAACCATCTTGGCTTGGGGTTCTTAAAGAGGCGGTCACACTAAGAAAAACACCAAACCAAAAAAAACATTTTAAAAAACAACAACATTTTTCTGCTTGTTTACAGCCTTGGTAATAAGCAGAATTATTTGTTATGCTGACCTATTTGTAAGACTTAACTTTCAAAATGAAGCTGTGACTTCCCATAAATATTGAACTTCAGTGGCTCATGACTAGAAACTTTTGGTGCTAATGTAACAGTGATCCGTTGTGTCCTGTATCAATGACTGAGGGAAATAAGGGTACTTTAGCAGGGTCTCTGAGAATGGCAAATCAGACTCCTGTACCCCTGGCATCCTGTCCCCACGTTGTGCACGCACAACGAAAACTAACTAGTCCTCCCTAAGTCCTGCGACTTTCTCCTTGTTTGGGTGTGTGACAATTGGGCAGACACTGGCCAGCTGTCCCAACAACTGGCCGGCTTTCTCTGGCTCACTGATATGCAAACAAAAAACAAAACAAAAATACAGGTCTGGGAGGCTACAACACATGTTTGATCTTCCAGATGATAATGCCTGTGCTCTCAGTTAGCATGCACCTGAATCCCATTCATTTCAATGAAACTCATGTTTACGCTAACTGACAGCGAGTGTGCTATCATCTGCCTGAGGATCAGGTTGCTCATCTAAGTATCACCACCTTAGAGACATGAATAGGAAACTTGGGGAGAAAATAAACACCCCACTTATTGTTTTTCAGGAACATCAAAAGCGATCATGAGTTTGTGAGAATCAAACAGTCTGGAGAAAGTCGGATGGCATATCCCTTGATGAGAGTTAATAAGCTGGGTTTGCCTATAAACAGCACGCCGAAGTCTCGATACAGAAATGTAATTACTTTTAGCCTCAATCATTCTCTTTCTTCCTCTTCTCTTCTTTTTCCGTCTGTCCCTACCGTTTCATGTGTACATCTTTCCAGAGACGACACCTCGCAATGTGCAGAGTGTGCTGTGTCACCAGCCTTTGAAGATAAGCGGGTGAAATGCTGACAGGAAGTGGCAGGGATTTAAAATGTGCATTGCTAAGAGGCGGCTTCTGGGTCCAGGCTCTGACAATAGAAGGCTGCATGGGGAGATCACCAGCGATAACAATGACAACCGGATTAGATGTTATCTACACAGCGGACAGAGTTGGACAGAGTTATGTTTATTTAAGGAAAAGGCACTTTTTGTGTGTGTTTGTGTAAAAGACAGAGATCTAAATAGCTAGGAGATAAAAGTGCCCCACTAGGGCCACTAAACCTTTGCAAAACTTGCCAAAAATAAGGGTTACTTACCGTAACTTAGTTCTTCAAGATGGCTCTGTGCATTCTCACATATGGGATCACGTGTGAGTTCTCCAAGGCTCTGGAAGCAGCTTGCGTCTTAAAGCAATCATACGGCTTCCAAGTAGAATGATCTGGAAAACCTTGGTCCTACCCTTCCCACCCCTGCCTCTTGCGAGAGGGCCCAGTACAAATAGAGGGGG
>QEPC01012362.1:7768070-7788930 GCA_003113815.1 Sphenodon punctatus
TCTTCTGCACCGGTCCGTTCCCACCTAGCTACACCCCTGCCACTGAAACTTCAGTTCGCAGCATGATCCTCTAGCTGGATACTGTGTCAGTGTTAGGACTTAGCACTGGTGCAAGTCCCAATCACTTCAACGAGGCCCCAGCTGGCGCTAAAATCAAGTGAGAAGTCCATACATTTTCACCAGGACACGGTATTGGAAGGCAGGGCCCTTCTTTCATTACACCACTTTCCAAATTGCTCTTCAGTTTGTCAGTTTTCATATTTGCTCATCTGTTGGGTTTTTTCCAAGAGCCCCAAGGTCTCGCAGTCCCCAAAGGAAGTGATGCTTGCTCTGTACATTTCAGTTTACTTGAATAGTGTTGTTACAGTCTTTAAAAATTCTTCCCTTTAGGAGATCAAGCTGTGTAAAGCCACATCATGAATTATGAATTAAAGCTTTTGTTAAGTAGCCTTGGACCCACAGTTTGTATTTCTGAATGCATTCACTCTCTGGCTCCTCATCTATTATTATTGTTGTCATTCATAATTCAGATGCTGCCGTGGGAGTTCCCGATGCACTTCAGAGCAATCCAAATGGCAGGTCCCTGCCCAGATGAGCTTGCAATTGATGATCCAAAGGCTGTGCTTTCAGGAGTTTATGAAACCTTCATGGATGTTTCACGATGGAGGCCGTGCTGGGAATACTGATGGAGCATCTGGTTCCACCCGTGACCAAACAGGTCATATGGTCCATTAAAGCCATGTTCACTATCCAGAGAGTTCTGAATCCATTACCCCCACTCCCTTCCCCGCATTTTAGCACGCTGAATTATTTCTTCAGTACCGGGCTAGGGCTGTGGCTTTGTTTTCCTCTCCATTAACACAGGGCACGTGTAAGATACAGTGCTCATCTGCCCATATATTGCTGCTTATTGAAATATTAACTAAATAGGGCCTGAAAAGTGAATTGGTCCCATGGCTGAGGCATAGAAAACCCATGTCTAACTTAGTCTGCTTTTAGGATCCTGTCTAGAGGACTCACACTCAACCTGTGTCCCAACCCAAACAGTGGGGCTGGAGACCTTGTAGGAACTGCACCCCCTCCCCCCGAGCAGATGTCAACTTCACCCATGGATTTTTATTCTTTGTTCTACCACCCAGAGAAGGAGATAGATTGCCTGGCCGATGTCTTTCAAAAAGATGGGTAACAGCATTGCAAGTACCTCCATACTTGCTCGCTGCTGAAGGGCCTTATCCTGGCTTGAAGAAACTACGGTGAGAGAGTATTCTATTCTATACCTGGCCAATTCTTATTAATTTATTATTGATGACGCAGCTAAGAGAGGGCACCAATGAGCTATGTCGATATAGAACTGCAGGGATGGAAGGAAGATCAAGGGACGTCTTGCTCAAATGCCCAAGATTCACATTTCACACCACCTAAAGCAGGGGTAGGGAACTTCGGGTCTAGGGGCCAAATGTGGCCAATGGCAAATTTTTATGTGACCCCCCTTTCCAGTCCCTGGATCCAGTTCCTACACCCAAGCGCTGAAAAACTAAGCTCAGGGGAAGGGAGCAGAGATGAGGACATGCCCACAAGGACAGGGGACAGATTCATGACACAGATCCACTCCTCTTCACGACCACATACTTGCTCCCAATTTTTATGTGGCCCTCAGAGCTTGCACTCATTTTTAAAGTGACCCCTTGGATGGAAAAGGTTTCCTCAGTCCTGACCTAAAGCATCTTTGGTGCATACCTTATAGCAGGGACTGAGAACTTTCCCCCTCCCACGAGCCACTTTGAATAGTCGTACAAACTCCATGGGCCAGATAAGAAACGGAGGTGGGGCAGGACAGAAGACTAGGAAATAGACATATGATGAGGATGGGAGAAGGAAGAGGAAGCTCTGGATCATGGATCTGTGCCCTGTAACAGGGTGGCATTTACGTCAGGGATTCTCAAGCTGGTGCTCGGGCAGTGTGTGAAAGTGCTCCCCAAGCCAGCTGTCAGCCGTGCTCGGGAGCACTATGAAACAGTCCTTCATCCATCAAAGTCAATGTGAGCTGGGATAAATCAATTAATTATCTCAATTTCCACTGAATTGAATGAATCTGAATTGCAGAGGGGAGACTTAATCTATGTATATTTATGCTAATCATGCATGCAAATGATGCAATGCTCCCAAGCAGTTACTTACGTCACTCCAGTGCACACGACTGGAAAAAAGTTCAGAACCCCTGCCGTAAGTCTATGCAGGCTCAGGGTCCAATCAACCAATGTCTCTGGGGTATTAGCTCCAAACTCTGTTTATATACATAACTCCACACCATTGTCTCAGATTCATGGGTCAGATGCAGGAAGTGGGAAGGGGCCAAATAAAAACCAGCCCCAGGCCAGATTTGAGCCGTGGATCAGGGATTCCTCACCCCGCCTTGTTTAGGACCGTTTTCTTGCATGAACAGAATGCCTGAAAAGCCCATCAAAGAATCAAACATTTGAGTTTTAGAACAGCCCCGTCTAATCTTAAACAGTTGTTCTTCAAGGGTGAACTCTTCCTCTATTTCGAGTTGACATTTGCAAGCGATCAGTCATCTTACAATAATGGTTTTCACTAGCAGTTTGGGCAGGGCATAAAGAGGCAATGCAGAAATGAAAAGCTCAGTCTCCTGGACAGTTCTCTCCTTTCAGCTTTTCTTTGCCCAAGAGTTCACAAGAAATCATAATCTAAATAGTCAGAAGCGCATGCATGTACCTCTGTTTAGATGAATGCAGCCTGAAGTCGCCTTCCAATAGATATTCCCGATCCATGCACAAAAAATGAAAAAGAAAGAAGAGTGATTTGGTCCAGTAGCTGCGCTGGTGATGTCACTCACAATGGGTGTAAACGGACGGATGGCAGCTCCAGGGGTGGCCACCCCAGCCCGCTTCACCCCTGGGCTGGCCGGTCCGTCTGAAGGCGGCCCGCCAGACATTGCAGCCGGCTCTGGGGCAGTCCCGCTTGTGGTGCTCCGGAACATTCTGGAGCACCGCCTGAGGAGTGGGCCGGCCAACCCGAGGCACTGGCCCAGAGTGGAGCTGCTGTTCTTTCAGCTCGGTGGACTCATGCTGCAGCTCCGTTCCCGGCTAGCCATTGCCCCGACAACACCATAGAGTTGCAAACACCATAGAGTTGCAATCCCCATGCAACTCTATAGTGTGCGACTCTATAGTGTGTGGGGCGGGGAGGGGTGCTGTGCAGGTGGACTGCGGCCAGGGAACCTGTTGGGTCTCTCTAAAGCAGACCCAGGCAGGAATGGAAGCAGGCGGACGTGGGGGTGCACCCCCGGAGCAGTTCTGGGGGTGGAATGCCTCTGCATCTGTCTAAAAACATCCAAGGAGCTTAGTTCAGAGTGGCCTGACAAGTGTGTTATGGGGTAATCTGTTTAGGGGTAATCTGATGAGTCAAATATATGGAAGCTCTACCCCTCACCTCCATAGATGCCACAGATACAGATCCTCTGGAGCAGAAGAAGGAAGTCCAACACCTTATCCACTAAGCTACCCTGGCTCTCTAGGCTGGTGTTGTCTGAGGAATAAATATTTGAGAATTGGGACTTTCTTGGCAAACTATTACACCAGGCCGCTGCAGGTTTTGCAGTCCTCAGAAACAAGGGGGGGTTGATTGCCAATTCCTCCTTGCTGATGTGGAAGGAGACGGCGGGTTTTAAGAAAAGCTGTTATTACTATTTAGATTTATATAAAATAGTCAATCTTTACAGTCTTCAATGAACTGGCAAGTAAGAAATTACCAGAGATTACTGGCTCCATCTGTTTTTGTTCAGGTTTGGTGATTGGGCTGCATGCTGTACACTGTACACGCAGTTTTAATTCCTTGAGAAATTAATCGAGCTCCCAATATATTCTAAGGTCACTGAGTAAAGTACGCAGACTGAAATATCCCGGCGAAACCTCTTAAGCACTAACTTTTTCCCCTTTAACAAATTTTATTACACACTTTTTTCATGGGCAACTAGTATTTCCATAAGGAGTGAGACGCTATTCTTGTGGGATAGGACAGAACTTTTTCACCATACTTTGCCCCTGTCCGCAAAAGGCTTAGGTAGTAGATAAGAGGTTCCTTTAGTGAACTCGTAACATAACCAGTTACCCCAGAAAATGAGCTAACCTGAGTTTCCCAGGCCTGTTTGTACTGAGGTCAGTTAAAATCTCCTGATCGTCTATATTCTCAAGTCAATGGCTAATTTCCCAGCATTCACTCTGTTTATGCCTAGCTCTCAGACTTAACCTTTGTCCTAGGCAAAGATAGATGGGAAATCTGTGCAAAGTAAGATGCATGTGTTGACTTAAATCTATGGAGTATGAAGATTATACACATGCACACAAAAACAAGGGAAGAATTAGGCTAAGAAGGGACTTGGATTCAATATTATGCCAATGTGGATGGTATAAAACTAGGGTCATTTGACATACCTTTAAAGCAGACTTTTGTCTGTACTGTCAGATTTCCCAAGAAAGATCATGAGTGCCGGTGAGACTCCTCTTTAGTTTCCTTCCAGTTTTTGCTTAAGAAATAAAGCATTTGAACTTGTCTAATTTATTTATTTTATTTATTTATTTAAATTTATATGCCGTACTTCCCAAAGGCTCGGGGCAGCTCACAAACTATACAAATCTTAAAACTCTAAACCCCACAACTCCCACAAAACCCACCCAATACCACCTCCCCATTCCCCATCCCAAGGGCACCCCAATCCCCTATCCCCACCCACCAAATGCCTTTTCAAACAAAAACGTCTTGCACTGCCTCTGGAAGATGCTGATTCTGACTTCTGAATCTTCTTTACCTTCTGCAGAGCCTGACTGTAGTCAAGCGACTGGCTATATTCATAGCCCTTTCAACTATGATTCTAATGCCACATTGTTCTGGTTTTCCTTGCATGGCTTTTTCTGTCCTCTTTCTCGCACAAGAACTCCCAGTATTGGTCCCTCAACGTATCCTCCTCTCCTAATTAAAAGACTTCCTTAAGCTTACTTTCCAAAGTGACCATAAGAAAGGAGCCAGCTACTATCACCCACCATCAGGGCAGGAAGTTCAATTATATGACCTGTAAGGTCCCTTTCAAATCTATCGTTCTAGGTCAGTGCAAAACGAAATTCCAGCTTGGATTCTGTTTTCAATTAATCCAGCCATTCCAAATGATCTGGCGAAATGCAGACCAGAATACGATCTAATCCACGTTTCGACAGAACGGAATGGTTCCGCCTCCTACTGCACATGCACAAAATGGCAGTGGCCTATACTGTGCACACACGAAATGGCAGTGCAGTGTAGGGTGCCACCATCTTGTGCATGTGCAGTAGGAGGTGGGATTATTCTGCCGGAACTTTATATTGGAATTCAGCCGTGGTTTAAATCTGTGGCAAAATTCCAATCAATGTTCCGAAAATGCAGAAAAAATCAGCATTTTTGGAAGGGCTGTTCTGATTCAGCTGTAGTTCTAGGGTTCCGATTATTAATATTAATATAATTGGAATTAATATTAGTTAATATTAATATGAATATTAATATTAATAATTGGAATCCATATTAGTTAATACTAATAATAAATAAATGTGCATTACTATGAATATTAATATTGATATTAATATTAATATTAATATACATTTATTTTATTTATTTATATATTTTTTTGGCTGGTAAATGGATACATACACAATTTAGGCAGAGGAAAATAAGTAACCTGTGTTCCTGAAGCCAAATCCTGTCCTCCTTTCTACCCTCCACTGATTTCAGCAGGAGGAGTATATTACTCTAAGAATCAATAACACAATAATTCATTTTCCTGCCACCACCACTGCTTTTCTACTGTGCCATATCAAGTAAGACATTTTATAAACTCGGAGTCAATTAGAGAATATTGGGAAAGCACTTGGGCTATCTTTGTTACCTGCATCATGCGTGGAGCTCCATTTTCCATCTATTTCTATTTATCCACTGATGGTTCCATGGCCCCTCTGGTTGTGTGTGTGTGTGTGTGTGTGTGTGTGTGTCTGCGTGCACGCGTTCACATGACGAAATCTGGCAATTTGGAATGCTGCTAAAACATTAACACCGTAAGTTGGAACGGGTTGGTAAAATGGAAAGTTCGTTACTTGGTAATAATAATACTCAGATTTTGGATAGTTGGTTACTCAACATGGTACGCACGTATACAAATGGAGTACCCCTGCATGATCTTGCTCCCTGAATATGCTCATTCTGCTCCCTCCCTCCCAACTTTCAAATCCCTCCTGAAAACCTGCCTCTTCTGTCAGGCCTTCCCTACCAAGCGGCTGCATAGACACGTTGAACAGGAAAGGTGACAAAACAGAATCTGCGGAACTCTACATGAGAGGTCTCGGTAGGATGAAAAACAGTCCCCGAGAACCACCCACTGAGTTCTTCTGGTCAGGAACAAGCGGAACCATTCAAGAACAGTCCCGCCCACTCCTGCACAGTCCAGCAGGCGCGTCACCAACATCTCATGATCAACGGTATCAAACGCAGTCGATAGATCAGCAGGGTTGAATGACCCCGATCCATATCTCAGTGCAGGTCATCTACCACAAGCGAGTCTTGGTGCCATAACCCGGATGAAAGCTGGATTGAGAGCGATGAAAGCTGGACCGATGCGATCAAGATGCCCAGGGCCTGCAGCTGATGAGCCACTACCTGTTCAATAACCTTCCCTAAAAATGTATATGCCACCCTCTCCTGCTATAAGCACCTCATGGCGGCTAACATTTAAAAATACATAACAGACTAAAATACAATTTAAATAACCTAAAATCCCCAGATTAAAATAACCCATACCCAAACCCTCCCTAACCCAACCCAACCCACCCACATAGAGCGCATTGCAGTAATCTACCCTCAAAGTGATGAAAGCATGAATGACAGCGGCCAGATCTGAATCAGAAAGGAAAGGCCGCAGCCTCCTTACCAGATGGAGTTGGTGAAAAGCACTCCGCCACCTGAAGATCCAAGCGCAGTGAGAGATCCAAAAGCACTCCGAGGCTGCAAACCTGAGTGACCAGAGGGGGCCAGACCCCATCAATAAGAGGTGTCCCAATACCCTCCAAGTCACAAGACCAGCCAACCATCACTTCAGTCTTGTCAGGATTCAGCTTCAGTCGACTCACCATCATTGCCCAAATGGAGATTTTTTTAATTCCAAAGACTGACCATTTCCTTCCAGGGGTTGATAAAACCCTGTTCTTCTCCCTGAAAGGAGAAGAGTCATTAACGAGTCAGAGAGAAGAGAGAATCTCTTATCACTCCTATGGAAGGGGATGCTCTGAATTAGCCTGGGGCAGACTATTTGGATGGTCTGGCTCTTTAAGACTGGAGACTTGCAAATTGCTCTCCCTCTCACCTCCCTTTCTAATCTGTCACTTTACCGCAGTTTTCTGAGACAGATAACAACAGAGGTGTGCAATCAGGGACGTCCTGGAAATTCCAGAACACTTGAGTGGTATGGTGGGGTGAGGGGTGGGAGTGCTATGGGGCTGCTTATATTTATTCTGCCTTTTGCCCCAAAGCACCTGGGAACTGATACATAAGTGATATGCAGACTAGAGAGGGAGAGAGAGGGAGAGATCACTTAACCTACTGCTGAAATGCGCTCCCAGCATCTAGGCTGACAGCATGAAGCAACATCTTTCAGCACTTCAGGATGGTAAGAGAAGATTAGTGTCTCCAACAGAAATGTCAGGGTGGAGATGGGCGGAATGGATTTCTTTGAGTTGGACTTTGTCCAAGACACCATCCCCAGCCTTCTGCAAGAGGAGCAGGGTGCAGTCACAGCAGGTGTGCTGATCTCTGTCAGTTCCTTCCTTCACGGTTTCGGTCGGGCAGCAACACAATCTGTTCCCATGAAGAGAATTGCAAAGTCTTATCGCCGAGCACATTAAGGACTCCTCAAGCAAAACCAGAGCAGAAATTTCAATTTCACAAGAAGTTGAAGCCTTTTTGCTACGAGTTCTTAACAAAAACACAGAGAAGTGGAGTTTCATTGAAATGGTTCTTCGAGGGGAACGTAGTGTAAGCTGCCAAGGACAATGACTGAGAAGTAATGGAAATGCATTTTTTTTTTAAAGGAGGAATATAAGCATCCCAACCAACAGCAGGTGGAAGAATGGGCTTACAGTTTCTTACAGCAACCCAGAATGATGCCTTCTCTCCACACCAAGAAATAAGTACATGAAGGGTGTGTTCCTCACAAGCATGTCTGGGGAAGTGAGTGCTCCCTAAATTGCTTGAACTTCTCCTGTGTTCCCTCGAGTAACGGACTTAAAGTGAAGATAAAGGAGAAATATTTCATAGAATCAGAAAATCATAGAGTTGGAAGCAACCTTGAGGATCATCTAATCCAACCCACTGCTTGGATAAAGGATGGCTACATACCGCTACAACATTCCTGACAGCGCATGTTCTGAGCATGCTCATAGCCAGGTCTACCACAAATGACACCATTATCCTTGACATCTTCTTTGGATTCTTTTCATAGGAACTGTATTCACTTGTGTCTTCATCACAGCATCTTGGAATTCCTCTGCCTTCCTTCATGCTGTTTTGTGAAGCTTTTCTAACCTCTGTGATTCTATGTCCTTTGCTTTAATAATGCCACCATCACAATGCCTCTAGGGAGGGAGGACTCGCTCCAGGCTAGTGTGAAGGCTTTTTCAACACCTGACTGCCTGCTTCTGCACCATAAAATTTAAAGAGTGCTGGCTCAGGGTGAATTTCATCCATTTAGAAGTGGAGTTATTCACCCAATAGTAAATCAAATAGAAGAGACATTCCCACCCAAACAGCTCCAAATCCTCCCTCCCCATAACCTTCCTGCACCCCATCAGACAAAAAAAAGAATTGAAAATAAAAAACTAAAACAATCCCTTGTAGATCCATTGGAGGATGCCGGACAGGTTACCCAGTGGTTCCTAACCAAATCCACTAGGGATGGGTGAACAGAATCGAGTTCGGAAATTCGGTTCGGTTCGGTTCAGTTCGGAAATTCAGTTCAGTTCAGAAGTTCGGTTCGGTCGACCGAACTATTCGAGTTTGGTCCGAACTCCGAACTTCCGAACAAAGTTCGGAAATTCAAACCCCATTGAACTAAATGGAATATTATCTTTTGGGGATGGGCGAACAGAACCGAGTTTGGAAATTCGGTTCGGTTCAGTTCGGAAATTCGGTTTGGTTCGTAAGTTCAGTTTGGTCGACCGAACTGATTGAGTTCGGTCCAAACTCCGAACTTCCGAACCGTGTTCGCCCATCCCTAAAATCCACCCCAAATAACCACTCAGGCCAGCAGAGCCAGTCACAAGAAGTAATAGTTTCACTGTATTTTGTGCTGGTCAGATCTCACCTAGAGCACTGTGTCAACTTCTGGGAGCCACATTTTAAGAAGGGCACGGACAAATTAGAAATGGTTCAGAGGAAAGTAACAAAGAGGATCAGGGGTCTGGAAACCAAGTCCTATGAGGGAAGGTTGAAGGAGCTGGGTATGTTTGTTTATTTATTTGTTATAAATATTTCTATCCCCACCCCTCTCGCTCAAGGCGACTCGGGGTGGCTCACAATCACATTAAAACAACAATAATATATAAAATACAAATATAAATCCATAATAATAAGCATAAAATCACGTTAATCCATGCAGAACGCCCCCCATCTCCTAACCCATCCCCCTCCTCCCTGCCAAATGCCTGATGGAAGAGCCAGGTCTTTCAGCTTTGCCAGAAGGCAAGGAGATTTGGGCTGAGGTGAATCTCTGCTGGGAGGGCTTTCCAAATCGATGGTGCAGCCGCCAAAAATGCCCTCTTGTCCGTTTGAACCTGCTGAAAATACGGGACCCCCAGGAGGGCACTCCTGGACAACTTCAGAGGCTGCCTGGGGGCCCTGGGGTTGAGGCGATCCTTCAGGTAAGCAGGGCCCAGGTTGTTTAGGGCCTTAAAGGTTAAAACCAGCACCTTGAATTGGGCCCGGAAAAGGCAGCCAGTGCAGTGCTCAGAGCACTGGTGTAATGTGCTCTCTGCGGCCCGTCCCAGTGAGGAGACGGGCCGCGGTGTTCTGCGCAGCCCCATGTAGAGCGCATTGCAATAGTCTAGTCTTGAGGTGACGAATGCATGGATGAGGGTGGTGAGGTCTGAGTCTGAGATATATGGATGGAGCTTTCTCACCAGATGTAATATTTATTTATTTATTTGACTTCTATCCCACTCCCTCCAACCCTAGAGCAGCTCAGGGCGGCTGACAAAATATTTAAAACAATATATAAAAACAATACATAAAAGGGATTACTAAAACAATAAAGACAACAACAAAGAGGTAATGGGAAAAGACACCAACACCCGTCCAGACGCAACTGCGAATCCAGGAGCACCCGCCAGGCCCTGCACAGATGGGATCAATGGAGGGCGGACCCCTCCCCCGATAACAGGAGTGTTCCCCTCCCCCAGATCCCCGGCCCCACCCACCAACATCATCTCTGTCTTACCGGGATTGAGCTTCAATCGGCTCAACCTCATCCAATCCCCCACAGTGGTTCAGTGACCACTGACCAGACACCGGGACAGCAACGAGATGGCAGGGCCTGGGTCAGATGAAAAAGATAAATACAGCTGGGTGTCGTCTACATATTGATGACAACGCACACCCCAGCTGCGCACAACCTCCCCGAGAGGCTTCACATACACGTTGGAACAAGAGAGGGGAAAGACTAGAACCCTGCGGGACCCCTGCGGGGCCACATGAGAGAGCCCCAGGGGATGATGTACAGCCCCCTAGGACCACCCGCTGTGATCTGCCAGCAAGGTAAGATCGGAATCATTGTAGAATGGTTCCATCCACCCCAGTCAGGTCCCACAGGAAGGTCACCAACATCGCATGGTTCATGGTATCAAAAGCCGTTGATATATCCAGTAGAACTAGTAGGCTCATACGGCCCCTGTCCAGCTCTACTAGGAGGTCATCGACCAAGGCCACCAATGCCATCTCCATGCCATAACCTGGACAAAAGCCTGACTGTGTGAAATCAAGAAAACTGGTGCAGTCCAGATGTGCCTGCAGCTGCTGGACCACCACCCATTCAATAATCTTCCCTAAGAAGGGAAGGTTAGAGACAGGTTGGTAACTCACTAGAGCATCCACATCGAGACATGGTTTCTTAAGAAGGGGCTGAACTACAGTGTCCTTGAGGCAGTCCGGCACCTTCCCTTCCTGAAGGGAGGTGTTAATTACCCTAGAGAAGAGAAGACTAAGAGGAGACATGATAGCGGTCTTCAAATATGTGAAGGGCTGTCGCAGAGGGAATGGCAAAGACTTGTTCTCTGTTGCTCCTGAGGGCAAGACTAGAACTAATGGGCTCAGATTACAAGAAAGCAGATTTCAGCTAAACATTAGGAAGAAATCCTAACAGCAAGAGCTGTTCAACAGTGGAACAGACACTGCCTAGGGCAGTGGTGGGCTCTCCTTCGCTGGAGGTTTTCAAACAGAGGCTGGACGGCCCATCTGTCAGGGATGCTGTAGCTACGGATTTCCTGCACTGATCAGGAGGTTGGACTCAATGACCTCTGATGTCTCTTCCAACTCTATGACTCTACAAGTCAGTCTTACTTGTAGAGACACTTCTAGTCTTCTTGGTGTGGTAAGCCCCTCCCTAGGTTCCCAGCCATGTCTCTCCTAGTCAGGCCTCCCTGACTGCTGTGGCCTGCTGTTTCCCTGGGCTTCAGAACCCTTGGCCAGCTGCAAACAAAGGCTAGGCTCAGGTCCTTCCAACTTGCTGGCCAGACATTAACTGCCTGAATTCCAGTCTTTTGCTGCTCTTAAAGCTAAAAGGGGGGTGGGGGGTGGGACCAAGGCGCAGAGCAGGCCTTCTTAAAGGAGCCAGGGGCTGCCCTGTCATAGGGTGAAAACACTGCAGACATGACGCTAACCACCCTTGGTGGTCATTTATGCATGTTTCAGGGCTGCATAGGGCACCAATACAGCCCTGCAACATGCATAAATAACCACCAAGGGTGGTTAAAGGGTGGTTAGCGTCATGTCTGTTTTCGCCCATAGTGTGATTTAAATGATAAATAGTAATCAGAAATTCTGGCTTCCCAACTTTGTTCTTAGATGACTGGACAGCCCTTCTCTATAAGAAAGAGCGTGTCCCTTCTGAAAATCCCAGGAAAGAAAAACAGAAGATCAGCAGTTTTAGTTTGAACAGTGAGCAGAAACAAAGAGTGAAAGCTGAAACAGAAGCTTAGCAGCTAGCAAAGCGTGCTGTCCCAAATAAGAAAACTACAAGAGACAATGTGTTTACGATCATACCAGAACTAAAATGAGCACCCACATAAACAGGGAGACCCATCAAATTGTCCAGTACCAAAACTGAACCAAAGATGTCAGGTACTTTTTTGTACCAAGACTGGTTTTCAATTGGGTTCCCAAAATACCGACAACCGGTATACTGAAGTACAGATTTCGTCCTGGTTTTCATCCAAATGTTGGGAAAATGTTAAGTACTATTTTGGTTTTCTGGGTAACTTGGGGTGCTCAAAAAAACAACGAACGGTAACCAAAATTTCAGTTTTTGAGTACATGATCAGTATTCAGGCACGCATTTCATCTCTAGATGGCACCTCTTACTGTTTCTGTTGGTGGGAGTAAACAAACTTTGGTATTTTTCAGAGCTCTTCCTCAGGCAAGAATGAAGAACAGTACAAGTGAAACTGAGCTCAGCACACGCTTGGTGCCAGTCCCTTAATACAGTGTTGGTGACAGATCTGGAAGATAGCTGCTTGGAGAAAACGTCATCTGCAATTCAAATGGTTGAAATACCACAAAGGGAAAACAGGAAACTAGGGCGAACACGGTTCGGAAGTTTGGAGTTCGGGCCAAACTCGGCCTGTTCGGACGATGGAACCCGAACCCGAATCCAAACACGAACTGACCGAACCGAACTAGATTCCGAACGTCAAAATGACAGAACAGTTTGGTCAGTTCGGATCGCGTTCAGGTGAGTTCGGGTGGCAAAAACGTGTCACTGCCACTGGAAGGCAAAACTTGACAGGGAGGGGGAGTCAGCTGAGGAGCAGACTTCCAGGCACCAGGGGTGGAGAGACTTGGAGTAGCAGCCAGCCTGCCCAATCACCATCCCTTTTCACCTCAGACCACTGGCTTCACAGTCTGCGATTGGCCACAGGCTAGGCTGCACGGAGCCAATGGGGCTTGCGGTGAGGTGGGCGCAGCAAGAAACAAAGCTGATTTCCTCCCCCCTTCCCAACATCTTCTGAGCTAGTCACTCTTCCTGAACAGCAGGCGTTTCAGAAGTCTCCCTCTCTCCCAGCAGTTTTGTTCTCCTCAATCCATTGCAATCCTCCTCCTATTTCACCCATCCAACCCATTTACCTCCATATTATCATTTATTTAGATTAGATTAGATAGATTTACGTGCTATTTTTTGTTTTTACCCCTCCCTGTGTTCCCTGTGTTCAATCTTCCTTCCTCCCACCACTCTCCATTGAATCCTTTCCATCTCCCTCTTATTCCATTCTTGATTCCCTTCCCCTGTTTTAAGTTTTGGATTGATTTAGAGTAGGATTATTATTAGATTGATTTTCATTTCAGTTTTGTACCCCTCCCTGTGTTCTTTGTGTTTCCCCCTGTGTAATATTGTATATATAGATAGATAGTTATTATAGATAGATAGTTACTAGATAGATATACATAGTAGTTAGCTTAGTTATAGAGATAGATAGAGATACAGTGTGTTTGTAGGACAAGGCCTTTGTAGTTAATTATTAGGATATTCCATTTAGTTCAATAGGTTTTACAATAGTTAATAGCAGTTAGATTTAGTGTAGAGATAGATATATATAAAAAAAGAAACAGTCACTCCAGCCCCAGGACCTACCGTCAGGGTTCTGGGGCCTACGTTACTGGCAGGGAGGGCTGTGGCCAATATGTATCTAGAAGCTGCCACTCTAGCCCCAGGACCCACCGTCATGGGTCTGGGGCCATCATTCCTCTCACAGAGGCGATGTCATTCCACCGCACCAAGAAACAGCCACTCCAGCCCCAGGACCCACCATCAGGGTTCTGGGGCCAAGTTACAGGCAGGGAGGGCTGTGCCCAATACCTAGAAGCTGCACTCTAGCCCCAGGACCCACCGTCATGGGTCTGGGGCAATCATTCCTTGCACAGAGAGCCTTTTTCCGAACACCTGAACTGAACCGAACCGAACACGACCAAACCGAGCAGCCAACCCGAACATGGCGACCGACCCGAATGGGCGAACCGAACCGGACCGAACTGAACTGAACGTCTGAACCCGAACCGCACTCTGTTCGCTCATCCCTACAGGAAACTGTCTTGTCTATCTCTTGGCAACAGCCAGTGGCACTTCTATGAAACAGAAAAGTTTTGAGTTTTTCTTTCCTGTCTCATGGGCTCCCAATTACACCAAAGAATTTCTCTCAAGCAAGCTACTTGAAACAATTAGCAAGTTTCATAGAACATGTAATAGACAGTTTCAGAAGTTCTTAAGGGAGCGAGAAGCACAAGGCCCATTAACTTTAACCATGATGGGAGCTGCCTAACTTTATCAGACCAATGGTCCATCTTAGCCCAGTATTGTCACAACCAGACATGGCAGCAAGATTTCAAATCTCCAGCCGAGGCCCCACCCAGGTGTGCTACCAGAGATCCTGAATTGAAGATGCCAGGAATTGATCTTGGGACCTTATACATATAACACCATCTTTTCTTTTACGATGGACATTGGCTATGTAAATATAAATAAATAACATATAAAGCATGCACGCTACCACCTGAGCCACAGTCCAGACACTTTCTAAAATGCGTCCTTTGAATCCAGACTTTCTTCTTTTGGGGGGTGGGGGGGCAATGATATAATCAAGTTGAAAGCCAAAGAAGAAAGAATGTTCTAGATCTCTCTCAGTAGGAATGTCTTTCATTTCCGTATGTAAATGGAATAAAGCCCAGGAGGAGGCTTTGTAATAACTGAAGCGCTGCAATAAAGCAGGCGTGTGCTTCCAAAAGATTAGTTTATCAAAAGACAGAATTTGTAGCCTTGGTGTTTGTTTTCATAATTTCCCACTCCCACCCAGAACGGTCACAAGAAACCAAACAAAGACATTTTCCAGAACAAGGAAACAGAAATAATAAATTACACTAATGCCTAGCTCCCTGTGTAATAAAATGATAATCAAAAATAAAGATGACTGATCATTCAGCCCATTGACTGAAAAATCCATAAAGAATCCTAGAGGCAAGAAAATCGTTACGGCCACTATATTGTGTGCAAAGAAATAATGAGTGTCTGGACTTAAGAAATCATTAGCAGTACATTTGAGGAGTAGCCAACTTTGGTAGGGTTCTGTGGTAAGTCTCTATAGGAGCCGGACCCTATGGGACAGCACCCTAGTCATGCCTGCTCAGGTTCTCATGAGTACTCTATAGTGATACAACTCTCCGTGTTGTTAGGTCAGCAGGGCCACCTGATAGACCCTATTAGATCTTGTTCTGGAGTTAGGCAGGGCTGTAATCTGGCCCCAGCATTATATTTTTATATCAATTATATGATTACTGCTGTATCACAGATAGAAAACCATCCTCCCAAGCAGATGATGCTGCATTAATGTCAAGGACCTTGGTTGGAATGAGACGCACTATAGAACATGTGCTGCCCACTGCCAGTCTGAAGCACTAGTCATTAATTACGATAAAACTAAAATGATAATTTTCTCCAAACAGCGGAATAATCATTCCTGGGTTATTGATGGGAGAAAGATAGTACAGGTTTCTTCTTTTTGCTATTTGGGGATAGTTTTCCAGTCTAAAGGATCATGGACAGTGCAAGCAAATTGAGCAAGCTAGCAAGGGAGCTTTTGCAATCAATCGTTGCTTCTATGCACAAAATGCTCAGCTGGTCATCCCAGAAATCACAGTTTTTACTGCCAAAATAGGGGGTCAATTGCTCTATGGAGCACATCTTTGGGGCTTAGATAAAACCTCGGATATAGAAAAGGTTCAATCTAAGTTTTTGAGAAGATTGTTGAGGCTGCCGTCAGGTATTTCAAATGCGGCATTAAAAAGGGAGACAGGTAGAATTTTATTGACACATTCGGTATGGCATGCAGCTTAGAATTATTGGCTTAGACTATCCTTTTTAAATCCGGAAGGCCTTTTGCCACCGATTCTTTCTGACAGTTTTTCCAGTGGCTGGATAAACAAAATCCAGAATAAAATCCAACAAATGGGGTTTTCTATCCCCTATTTGGAAATGCAGGGATATGCTAAGGCCAGAGTGGAGCTCTTCCAACGTCTTGCCGCTATTGAACAACAGGATGACATGTCCAGTAGGGATGTGCAAATGCGGTTCGGAAGTTTGGAGTTTGAACTGAACTTGAATAGTTCGGTCGACCGAACCAAACTTTCAAACCGAACTCGAATTCGACTGAACTGTTCGGTCAAATCCGAACCAGTTCAGAAGGCAAAAAAACCCAGTTTTGAATGTACAAACTCGGTTCAGAAGTTCAGAATTCGACCGAACTCGAATAGTTCGGTCGACTGAACCGAACTTTTGAACCAAACTAGATTTTTTAACCGAATTTCCGAACTTGGTTCTGTTCACACATCCCTAATGTCCAGGATACGGGAAGCAAGATCCCTTATTGGTTATTTACCTATAGCCCCAGTTGGGAGGTTTAGTGCAAGGTACCTGGTCAGTCTCCTTTCTCCTATACAAAGAGCTATGTTCCTTTGGACAAGGTTAAATGTACTCCCCTCGGCCCTCTTGGAAGGCCGATATAAGGGTGTACCATTCCATTTAAGAGTCTGCCCCTGTGGTGCAGGCGAGGTTGAGACAGTCACCCATGTCTTATTGTTCTGTGGACTATATGTTGATATTACAGAACAGTTAATTGGTTCTTTTTAAAGATGTCTACAAGGTAGATCACAAGGGTTTTTAGTATCCTTTCTACTGTCTCATAGTTTCCCCAATATAACATCCTCTGTTGCCAAATTTTTGGCAAATGCTCACAACATTATTTATTTATTTTTATTTATTTATTTATTTATTTAATTGTATTGTATTTATATGCTGCCCCCCATGCCTATGGCATCTTGGGGCGGCTTCCAACACAATATAAAACTATACATTAAAACATTAAAATCTACGATATTATCATTAAAACCCATTTAAAACACCCCCCCACAAATTTAGCCAACCCTCCCCTCCCCGCCTCCAAAGGCCTGGGAGAACAGCCATGTCTTACAGGCCCGATGGAAGGCCAACAGACTCGGGGCCAACCGTGCTTCCTCTGGGAGGGAGTTCCACAACTGGGGCCCAGTCACCGAGAACGCCCTTTCCATTGTAGCCCCCCGTTTTACACGGGGGACCTTTAGGAGGGCGCCCCCGGTGGACCGGAGGGTCCGTCGTGAGTCGCGGAGGGTGAGGCGGTCCCTGCAGTATCCAGGTCCAAGACCGTGTAGGGCCTTATAGATCAAAGTCAAAACCTTGAATCTGGCTTGGCACGTTACAGGCAGCCAGTGCAGTGCATGGAGCGCTGGTGTTATGTGCTCTCGTCGGCCCATCCCTGTTAGGAGATGGGCCGCCGCATTCTGCACTAGCTGCAACCTCCGGACCAGCGTCCGGGGAAGCCCCACATAGAGCGTGTTACAGTAGTCCAGCCTTGAGGTGATGAAGTCATGGATCAAATTGGCCAGGTCGGGTCTGGAGATGTACGGGCGCAGCCTCTGCACCAGATACAGTTGGTGGAATGCTGCCTTCACCACCACATCCACCTGCTGATCCAGACGGAGACCCGCGTCCAATAACACCCCCAGACTCCTATCCTGCTGGGCCATGGAGGGGTGCACCCCCTTCACAAGAGGAGGCAACACCTCCCCCACCCAGCCTACCACCATCACCTCCGTCTTATCGGTATTGAGCTTCAGTCTGCTCTGCCATAACCAACTCGCCACGGCCTCCAAACACTGAGACAGCACGGAGACGGCAGGGCCTGGGTCAGCTGAAAAAGAGAGGTAAAGCTGGGTGTCATCAGCATATTGGTGGCAATGCACACCAAACCCTCTCACGATCTCTCCCAGGGGCTGCATATATATATTAAACAGTAAAGGAGACAGGATTGAACCTTGCGGAATGCCACAGTCCAGGGCCCGGGGGCTAGATGTTTCTGCTTCCAGGACAACCCGCTGGGTCCTCCCTGAGAGGAATGACTGGAACCAACCAAGGGTGGTCCCATCCAGACCCCCAGGTCACGCAACCATCTCAACAGCAGCCCATGGTCCACTGTATCAAATGCGGCCGAGAGATCTAGCAGGACCAGTAATGTCGAACGTCCTGCATCCATCTCCTGGTGGAGATCATCCACCAAGGCCACCAACGCCGTCTCCGTACCATGGCCGGGCTGAAACCCAGATTGACATGGGTCAAAAAAACCGATGCTGTCTCGGTGAGCCTGGAGCTGCTCACTAAAAAGGGAAGGTTAGAGACGAGTCGGTAACTGGCAAGTACATCCACATCCAAGGATTATTTCTTCAACAGGGGGCACACCACGGCCTCCTTGAGACCGGGGCGGCAAACTCCCCTGCCAAAGGGGAGTTGACAACCCCCGCCAGCACCGGCCCCAGTATCTCCCTGGAGGCTTTCACCAACCAGGATGGACAAAATTCACAGCTGGTGGCCCTAACCGACCCCAGGATCTCCACAGCATCAGCTGACATCACCTCCTGAAACTCATCCCCAAAAGATGGACCAGATGGAACTCCCATCACCTCACACTCAGTTACTACTGTCTCTAATCCAGTGTCAAAGTTGCTCTGGATCCGAGTGATCTTGTCTGCAAAGTAGATGGCAAACTCCTCACAGCGGGTCTGGGACAAGTCCCCGTCCAGGCGGAGGGAAGCTGGACTGACCAGCCCCTGTACCACCTGGAACACCTCCAAGAAGGGCTGTTCCAAACAGCTTCCCCACAACCGACCGCCTGGCTGGGGCCCCCAGTGTGGCAGCAGTGACTGCCCACCACGGGGCCACATGGGGACTGGGCCCCTGCAGCTCATGTGGCTGCACCCAGAGTCTGTTTGTACACAACTGCATTGTGTAGAACGAATTGTATAATGTTATGAACACTCACATTGTTAACACTTTATTGTATTAATTGTATTAAATTTCTATACATGTAAAGCACAGACTTAATGCACTCTGAAAAAATTGTATGTTGTCAAATTATAAGAAATTCAAGTTTAATAATGGAAAAATGTCAGTTTAGTTATTGATGAAAATGAATATAAGTATGTATGGTAAGGAATTAAGTACATATATTACATGTATGTTGATGAGGATAAAATATTAAATATTGGTCGAATTCTAAAATAATTTCAATGTTTTTTGGCATTTATGTTTTGTTGCAATGTATGGAATTGAAGGTTTTTTTAATTTTAATTGTCCGGATTTTTGGATTTGAAGAAAACTTTTGTGCATTTAAGGTTTTTTTAAACTGTTAATTTTTTTGTTTTGGTTAATACTTTATAAATCCATAGCATCATCTTGATTTTGCGTGTTACTGGAATCCTGTTGACATGATCACTGATATTAACATTATTAGTGATATTACCGGGGGAGGAAAAACCAACACTTCTTTGTGGAGAGATCGGATACAAACCACTTACGTAATACCTAAAAATGGATCAACATCAAACCACCCCCTGCCAGGGGCCCCAAATTTAGCTCAGTCACAATATTTTAAATGGCTGTTCCACTGAACCCAATGAATTAGCCACGTACAACAAGCAGTGAAGCAGTTAGTGTTTGTTTGAGGGATACGTATTATAGGATGTCACCAGTGGACCGTGTCGGGCTTAACTGCAAAAATATTCATTTCAGGCTCCGCAAAGCATCTCTGCAACTCCTAAAACAAAGAATAAGCAAAGCAATAAAAAATCCCTTGAGTACTCCTAGCTAGCATGCATTTTGTACCTTGTTTGGAGTTCCACAACATTTTAGCTGCTGGTGTTATGTTAGGGGTAGGGAACCTCTGGCAGCTGTTTTTTATTTGCCTCCTTTCCAATTCCTGGATCTGGCCCATGGATCCACTCTATATTCTCAAACACTGTAAGAGTGAGCTCGGAGGAAATATCCGGTGTCTCGGTGCTTACCAGCTGCCTGTCCGTTAGGATGCACGCTGCCTCTGTCCACATACAGTCCCAGGCACAGTGCCTAGAGCGGTCTGAGAAGCGATCGCTTCACAGTGGTGGAGAGGGGTGAGGCGTGGCTGCATGTCTGCATGGTTTGTTGTGCTAAACATGTGCGTGACGGCTGCATGGGGGCTCCATGAACCTAACAAAGAGGGTCAGGGGTCTGGAAACCAAGTCCTATGAGGAAAGGATGAAGGAGCTGGGTATGTTTAGCTTGGAGAAGAGAAGGCTAAGGGGAGACATGAGAGCTGTCTTCTAGGGATGGGCGAACGTGGTTTGGAAGTTCTGAGTTCGGCACGAACTCGGCCTGTTCGGACGACCGAACACGAACACGAACATACCGAACCGAACACCGAACGGCGAAATGGCCAAACACTTCGGTCAGTTCGGATCGCATTCGGATGAGTTCAGGTGGCTAAAAAAAGTTCACTCGAAGGTCGAATGTGACAGGGAGGGGTAGTACTAGTCACTGAGGAGCAGACTTCCAGGCACCAGGGGTGCTGGAGAGGCTTGCAAGAAATGAAACTATCTGCCTCCCCCCTTCCCAACACCTTCTGAGCTAGTCACTGTTCCTGAACAGCAGGCGTTGAGTAGGATTATTAGATTG
>QEPC01012362.1:7799215-7815089 GCA_003113815.1 Sphenodon punctatus
TGAAATGAAACTTAAAGCAATCTAAAAATCCTACTCAACGCCTGCTGTTCAGGAACAGTGACTAGCTCAGAAGGTGTTGGGAAGGGGGGAGGCAGATAATTAGTTTCATTTCTTGCAAGCCTCTCCACCCCTGGTGCCTGGAAGTCTGCTCCTCAGTGACTGACACCTCCCCGTCATGTTTGACCTTCCAGTGAACCTTTTTTTGCCACCCAAACGCGATCCGAACTGACCGAACTGTTCGGCCATTTTGCTGTTCGGTATTCGCGTTTGGGTTCGTGTTCGAGTTCGGTCGTCCGAACAGGCCGAGTTTGGACCGAACTCTGAACTGCCAAACCGCGTTCGCCCATCCCTATTCCACTGTGCAAATACAAAGATAAATGAAGCAGCTCATACAGCACCAGAAAAGACTGCAAACTGACAAAGAAACTTGGATGCTTTTTAAATCCTAAACCCTACATTTCTAACAGCTAAATAAAGCACTGCACCTGCTCCCTTTCCAGAGAAAAACAGTGCCAGCCCTGAGACCTCCCTGCTCCACAGCACCTTAAAAACACATATCTAGCACCTGATCTGGCAAAAAAAAAAAAAAATCTAGTCTATTTTTTTAACCTACCTTCCAAACATTTTACATTCCAAATGGATGGCAAACGCAGGGATGAATCTGTATCTGATGCAGCGCGCGTCAGGTGAAGCCAAGATGGGTATTTTCAGATGGACGCGGGACTGCGTCCAGATGGACGTGCACCCCCACGTCCGCCCCTTCCCAGCCCCACCTGGGTTGGAATCGGACTGACCCGGCGGGTTCCCTGGCCTGTGGTCCACGCACGCGGTGCTCACCCCACCCAACCATAGACTTGCGGGCTAAATTGTCCACCACACTATTGTGTTGCCCAGGGCAATGGCCAGCTGGAAGCAGAACAGCAGTGTGGGTCTGTGTATGAGACCGGCCTACTCCGCCAGTAGCGCTCCGGCATGTTCAGGAGCTCCGTCTGCACATCTGGCGGACAGGCAGGTGGGCCGCCTGGGGGCGAAGTGGGCTGGTGCGGCCAGCACTGGGGCAGCCCATCCATTAGCACCCAAAGCAATGGAACGAGCCTAGCAGAAGTTATGTGCAGTTTTAGCAGAGCAACTCTTGATTTAGATATTTCAAAGCTGTCTTCCACTCATTTTAAACACTTTTTCCATAGGAGATAGATGTCCAAAATCCCCTAGACTGCTTTGCAAAAATGAAATAAAGATCCCTTTATATTAGATACAGTTTTATCTGGTGTAAAAAGACGGCTGACTGTCAAGGAGATGACACAAAGTGAAGAAAGAGGCTACTGCAATTTAGATTTTGGAATTTGGATTTTTCAAGTTCTTGGATGCCTGGGGGCCCCCTATTTTTATAGCAGACCTGGAGCAGCTATGCTTGTTGTCTCTGCAATAGAACTTAGAAGTTTGAGGCCAGATGTTTGCTGGATCCAGCAAAACTTGGATGCAAAATATAATGTGCCTTCTTATAGCTGGAGACTTCTTGGGGGAGATGCTTTTGTCTGGATGAGAGAGGGGCCAGAAGGCCTGCCCACAATAAAGCAGGAGACCGATATGAGTGTCAGATATGAGTGGAATGTATTTCAGAGTTGCTCGTGCCCTGAGATGTGTTTCAGCTTTGATTTCTTTGTTCAAGCAGCAGCATGTTTGGATGATTCTGACAGCACAATTGTGTGAGATTAAATCGACACCTTGCAGAGCTATTGAACAGGGATGCATTAGAGGGCTGGGTTGATAAAGCAGAACTGGAGAGAGAGAAAACAAAAACCTTGAATTTCCCTATTAATCTGGGCAAATATTTGAACTCAATATGCATGTATTTTTATTTTAAATTTTTTTTTTAAAAAAACCAAACCAACCACAGCTGGATCCAGTAAAATTCGGATGGTGGGCAGATACTTTGGCAATGCTGCTATGCCAGTTTGCAAGATTTTTGTTTGTAAAAAGTAAATCCCTATTTCGATCACCCCTGAGTACTGGCAGAATTCAGATATCAGATAATTCTACAGGGGTGATTGGTGCAGGATCCACAAGGGTTCAGATTTGAAGAACATAGCAACATATCAATACTGGGTGTAAGGAGCACAGGGTGAGGGGCATCTGGGATATGGGCAGATGTGGGGTCTGGAGGTTCAGGGTCAGGGGGGCTGGGAAGGTAGACAAGAAGAGAAGGGCAAGAAGCAGGACTAAAACAGGAAAGAAGGAAGTGGAACAAGGCATAAAGCAAAGGAGATAAGGCAAGGCAGGGAATAAGAGCTGGGATCGAGAACACAAGGGGGTCTGGAAGGGGAGTGGAGAGCTTCTTGTTCTCCTACCAGCATATCTTCTGTGCTCACTGAGGAAGCTGCCTGGTGTCACAAGGGGCAAGACAGTCAGGAGATGGGGGCAGGCCAAGGCAGAGAGGACACATGGAGGGAGTGGCCAAGTCAGGGGCAGGCTGAGGTGGTGCTGGTAGGCAGGACAACCACTGTTCTAGAACCCTGAGGGTGGGTGGGTCCTCCTGAAACCTGGGACAGACCAATCATCCATCTAGCCCAGTAAGTAACCCCTGGCCAGGGTGAGAGGGCAAGAACAGGGCACCTGTGGCACAATCCATCCATCGGTGTTGATTTCGAGCAGCAAGAGGTTTGGCTAATAGCCGCTGATGGATCTATCCTCCATGATTTTATCTAAGCCTTTTAAAACCCATTTTATAATTATAATTATTATATTATTATAAGCTTTTATATAGCCCCAGCGATGTACCTGGCGCTTTAATTATTATCCTTCACAATATCCTGTGGCAATGAGTTCCACAGGTCAGCTGTGTGTGGGGGGGGGAGTGCTTCCCTTTGCTTGTTTAAGCAAGAAGTGGGGAAACTCAGGCCCAGGAGCCAAATGCAGCCTGCAGTTAGTTATATGGATCTTGAACCTGGCGGCTCCTGGTTTCAGTTCCTACCCCCCCACACTGAGGATAACAGAGCAGAGATGGGGGCATGCGCACACAGCATCGAGCCATGATCTGGACCCTTCCCATCCTGAGTGCACCCCTGTCCCCCGCTTCTAAGCAGGCTTTGGAGATTGTCTGGCCGCTAGTTCTTGTAGTCCAGGAAAGGGTGAATAAAAGTTCCCTATTCATTTCCTCCGTTCCATTTGGTTTTTGAAGAAGCGGCGCTTACACTTACTGTCCCGAGTTTCCCTACCTATGGGTCACGACTCCAAATGAGGTCAGCTCATCAGCTGGCGCTCTCTCGTGTTGCTATGATTTGCTATGATTTGCCTGTCTGGGGCTCTGTGGGCGCACTTCCAGTCTCAAGCAGGAGATCACGGAGTTAGCCTGGGTTGAAGTTTGATGCCCCGAATTCCCAAAGATCCAGATCTCTATATTCAGATGAACTATTCAAGTGTCAAATCGGGGGTTTCTCACCTTTCCTGGCATCCACCTAAAATGCCATGATTTTTTTTTTTAGAACTGTAGGAGTTGGGCAAATTTGCCCCCTCGATTCGCGCATGGACCTGGGGGGAACAAGGCTCGCAAGTTGACTGCATCCAGCTGTGATGAAAGTGCTGGAGCCTGGATTGGAGGGAGCTCCAAAAGCAGCAGGATCCCGATTCCTAGTGTTGCTTGGGGCACTCAAATCCCTTACCCTGAGGCATTAGTCTGACCGTCAGGGCCACCGTTTGGCTGGATCGGCTAGGCTCCAGGTGCCAGATTAGATCCAGGTTTTTGCAGTGCTCAAACTCCGGGTGCTTCTCTGGAGCTGGCTTGGGTTTGCTTTTTCCTCTAGCGCTGTAGGAGCAGCCTGACTTCGCCTGCGTTTGGACCGCGCTGCTGGGAGGCTTGGAGGGCAAAAAAGATCCGTCAGGATCCCTCGAGATCCAGTTTTTCGCTTTATCCCCCCTGGCTTAGAGACAGAAGGCTGGCACTTTGCAGTGGCCGCGCGCGCTGGTCTTTAGAACGTTCCCCGGATGCCGCGCGCTCCCCCCTTCGCAGAGGGAGGGACAGGCTCTGGCTCCCTCCAGCAAGAGGAGGAGGAGGAGGAGGGAGACAGAAATGAAGGAGTCAAGCAGGAAGCCAGGAAAGAGTTGGGCTGAAAAGGAGAGGAGAGTTGGAGAGGATCTGGAGACAGCAAGAGTTTGCATCCCCTCCTCCTCCTCTTGCTTTCTGGGCTCCTGGTTTGCATTGCAACCCTCCTGCTCTCCCTGAGACTCTCTCCTGCCTGCCTTTCCCTCTTCAGCACCCTGAGGAAAAGAACAGCTCCTTTGGCAGTTTTTTGCACCACTGCATTCAAAGCGAACCAAAAGAGCCTGGGGGGTCACCTGAGATTAACAAAGCAGCAGCCTCCAGCACAAACTCAGTTTCTTTGCAAAGGGAAAAAAAAAATCATAACAATAGTCTTAGGCCTTTTTTTTAAAAAAAAAAAACAACCAAAAAACCAAAATTATAAATATATATATTATTTTTGCAAGTACCCAAGACAAGAGCAAAGAAGACAAGCCCCACAACCTGTCGGCTTTGGGGGGATCGGAACCAGGCGCAACAGAATGTACCAGGGACACATGCAGGTAAGCCCATTGCAAGGAAGTGTCAAGAGTTTCTGTGGGGTGGGGAGGGGCAGGGAAGGGGCTGCCTTTGCACCATGCAACAAGTTCATTGGTGCAGTGTGATCACTGCTCTCTGGGCTGGGGTTAGCCAGGTGAAAGGGGGAGCAGGAGGAGTGTCTGTGAACTTTATAACAAAGTGAGGTAAGGTATGATGTATATAGGATCATTTCTTCGGCCCTGGTGGTTCAAGCAAGTGCAAGGGACCATGACAGGGCAAACATTCTACGATGTGTTTTGATTTGACACCAGTCTCTCTCCATCCGCTGGATGCATCTCTGCATGTATGTCAAGTGAAGGGCAAACAAATAAGGAAAGTCAGGGCATTTTGCTTTGCAACATCTGCAAAGATCTCTTGCCACACACTCCAGACAGGAGATTCTTTCCCCTTAATACAGAGGTGGCTTGTGCTCCAAAGTGCTGAGGGTCTGTTGTGTATTTCCCCCCACACCTTGTGGGACGCTGGTTGGTCTGGCAGAGCCCAAGGATGACTTTGTAGGCTGGAATTTCAAACACATGCTTAAGGGGTTCCAATATTTTAGACAGAAATCCTGTCTCCTGGTGTTATCGATTTACAGCAGGGCTAGCTGAGGATGCATCTCCCTGATGCACATACACACTCATGTTTTTGGACGTGCTTACTTTAACCTTGACTTTCACCCTCCTTTTCATGGCTCCCCCTTAAAAAGCCAGGTTGCATTTTGCAAAAGAGAAGAGAACTACCAAAACAGAAGTGAGATTACTAGTGATCCCCTAAAGCGCTTTCCTTTGCATTTGGACTCAATCTGGTTTATTCCCCCAAAGGATCCAACACTATTATCACGTATAGTGGCACCAGTCTGGTCTGTAACCTGTGTGAGGAACAAGAATGATTACATAGAAAATGCAGCACTAGGGAGGTGTAACCCAGTCTCCTGAGTTTGCTAGAATGCCGGAGGCAATATTTCCAGCACTGGAAATATTCTAGATCCTAATAGCTCCTGGACAGCTATTAGGAGTCAGAGACACAGACTTAAGTCAATGTCAAATTTAGGGCTGTACAGGACATTGCAAGTTACATGAGCATCCTGATTCAGACATTAGATAGTCACTATTTCCCATCCTTTATTGCATTATATCATCTCTGCAATTTACAAATAAAGTGGCATGGTATCATATGCAAGAAGAGAGTAAGATACTACTACTACTACTAATAATAATACTTTACCACTCACTTGCAAGTACAATGTTTCAGTGTGCATTGCCTTGCCACAAACACAAAAAACACCTCTATACCTAATATTACTGACATACGCTATAGATTGCAACTGTTCCATCGATCTCTATTTGTATCTTTGAAAACAAAGGAGAGTGATTTTATGTAGTGCATATTTTAAACTTTGAACAAATGCATAGTAAAGGTTAGAAGGGAAGATATATAATGTATTAATATCCTTCTCAGTTTCAGGGATTGGGGGCAGGGATAAAATGGGTTTATTTTTACAAGTCCAGTTACTGGGGGCTTGGGGGGGTGTTGTTTTTTTAGAAATGTGCAGTTTTGTAGTAGAAGAAGCAACAGATCTAAACGTACAAAAATCAACTGTTTATGTCCTTAAGAAACACGGTAATCAAAAGCAGCTCTGTAGTAGTTCCAATAGTATCCCTCATCAAGGTTGTAACTGAAGTGACCTTAAAAGTTTGCTGAATTAAAAATTCTCCCCAGCACCTGTAATAAACATGAGAAAACATGAAACATCTCTCCACATGCAAATGCTTTAATACATTTTTCCTGCTGTGATCCGAGCAGGAGGCATCATAATTATTAAAGAAAAAAAAAATAACAAGTTTTTTTTTAAAAAACCCAAAAAACAAACCTTCATGTTTAGTAGCTGCTTAATTAAAAGATCTTTAAGTGAATCCAATAAAAATAGCTAATTCATGATAATGAACCAATCTGCTAAAATGTTTACTATGCTATCTTGAAATAGGAACCCACAAACTATTTACTCCAGAGTAGTTGCATTGACTGCGATCTGGAGTAAGTAGTTTGTTGATCTCAGCCCAGATTTTAACAAAAGTTCTGAATCATCAGCACCCCAAGTCCTATTGGCGCCACTAGATTTCAACAAAGGGTGTTTTCAGACATGACGCTAACCCCAGTTTAACCACACTTGAACATTTCTTATACATGTTGCAGGGCTGTATTGGTGCCCTATGCAGCCCTGCAACATGCATAAGAAATGTTAAAGTGTGGTTAAACTGGGGTCAGCGTCATGTCTGAAAACACCCAAAGTGCACAATTTCAGCTAAGTTGGAGAAAGTTGTGAGAGTTGGCCCTTCGGCACACAAAGATATTCAAGCCTAGCTGCCTAAAGTTAGGCAGCTAGGGTGGGATTTTCCAAAACACTTAAGGGAATTAGGCACATAGCTTTTGATGCAAGTTGAGCTCCTCATTTCGTGTTGTGCTTTTGAAAATCCCGCTCCCAAATCAATATTTAAACTCCTAAATAAAAGGGATCGGATTTTGAGAGGAGTCAGGAAACTGGCACGAATAGGGCTACATTCACACCTGATGCCTGGCGCTGTTAAAATGATGCGCCGGCAAAGACGCGGCAGTGGGGAGGAGCCCGATGGTGGCAGTAGCGCTGCTGCGAACGGGGATCTGCCGTGGCTAGCCTCGTGCATGACAGGGCACAAAATCCAGCCCTGTCATGCGCGAGCAAAACCGCGACGGAAACCCGTTTGGCACAGCAGAACCCCATTCGCCCCAGCGCTACTACCGGCATCGGGCGCCTCTCCACGGCCACATCTTTGCCTGCGCATCACTTTAAAAGCGCCAGGCATCAGTTGTGAACGTGGCATAGGAGTTGCACCTCCAGAAATAAGGTCAGTTTTATCCAACTATCATAGACAGCTGGTGTTGTCCAGCAGCTAGTGCTTAGGACTTGGTGAGTTCCTGCTTTGAATCCTAGCATCAACTCATTGGGTGTCCTTGAATAAGTCGCTGCCTTTGTGGGTGCTTTTAAACAGACGGCAGCCAGCCTGCTTCACCCCCGGGTTGGCTGGTCTAGTTAAAGGCGCCAAGCAGGCTGTGCGGCACTTCGGAACATCCCAGAGCACTGCCGGTGGAGCGGGCCGGCCAAACACAGAGCAGCTGGGCAGACCCACACTTCAGCTCTGTGCCCGGCCAGCTGTTTCCCGTGACATCACTAGAGAGTTGCAGGCACCAGGCTAGAGTGTCACAACTCTATGGTACAGAGAGCGGGAGTGCCGTGTGGGCGGACCGTGAGCTGGGGAAACCGCCGAGTCCCTCTAAAACGGACCCAGGGCCAGGCGGGGCTGGAAGAGGGTGGACACGGGGGAGCGGCTCTGGGGGCAGGCAGCCCCTTTGTCCGTCTGTTTACACCCCCGCTGTCTCGTCAGATCTCTGCAGAATTGTAATCATAATCCTGGCTGACTTTCTGGGGATGTTGTGAAGAGTAATGAGGGAATGACTGTGAAGTGCTTTGTGCACTTAAACCACTAGGTAAATAATCATTATTAGTCCTCATTTCAGCAAAGTACTTGAGCATATGCTGAAAGCTTAGCAGATTCATAAGTCATCCTCTCTGTTCAAACCAGGGATGGGGAACCTTCTGCCTCTCAGGGGCAACTTTGAAAATTAATACAAGCTCCGAGGGCTGCATAGAAGTTGGGCGTGAAGGTGTTTAAGGGGGTGAACTCAGGAAGAGGAGGGTCCAAGATCATGGATCTGTCCCTTATCCTTGGGCGCATGCCCTCATCTCTGCTCCCTTCCCCTGAGCTCAGTCTTCGGTGCTCCTGTCTCATGTGCAAGCGGCCTTCATCTCTCTCTTTCCCTAGAAAATGATGCGTTTCAAAAGGCTTTTTTCTGGGGGTATTTTCAGACGTTACGAGATCACAGTGAATCCCCGTCAATACCCACATGGGGTCAAAGCGCCCTGAACATCTGTTTGGCGGCTGCCAGATGTTCGCCACGGTCAATTCCTACATGGGGTCAATTTCAACCACGCTTCCGGGGCTCCCCGCCGGACAATCGAAGCGTGGTCAAAGAGATCCCTGGCGGGAACCAACAAAAAGTCACGTTTGGCCAGTGACCACGGCCCAGAATCCCCTGCGGGATTCCGGGCCGTGGTCAAATCGGGCGGGCTCTGCGGCCGCATTGGCCGTGGCGCCCACCCATGTCCCCCAGAGGGCGAGCGGCGGGGGAGCGTGGGGGGGCGGGGCCATGCGGCCGCACGTTGCACCGCGCGGCCCCGCCCCCTCCCTGATTCCCCGCCGGGATCAGCCGGCACGTCTGTTGGATGTGCCGGAGTGATCCCGGTGGGGAATCATGTGGGTGATTCCGGGATGGGGCGAATGCTGCCCCGTCTTGTCTGAAATCACCCTGGGAAGCCTTGGGTTTACTTTTCCTCAACATTAGCATAGTAATTTAAAAAATGAAGGGAGCTTTCAGACCTACAAAACTGCAACCTGAGAAGCACCTCGGAGTAACCCTCTTGGGAGCGGGAGGCAGGGTGTTATGATGTCACAGTTCAGACATTACATTCATGTTAAGGATCTTTGTCCCTGCTAGGGTTACCGTGGTGCTTTCCGCAGCTTTTGGGGGGTTGGGGCCGGGGCGGGTGGATTCTAGTCGTCCTCCTCACGCTGTAACTTAATAAGCAGTCTTTTATTTTCTGTCATATAAGACAAGCGGTGTTTCTACACTCCTGTGCCCAGCCTTGTTAATGTGCAACGCAAACAAGATTCAGGGCCCGATTCTTCTACGGCATCAGCCTCTGTAAACTCTGCTGTAGCCAGTGGAGCTTTACAGCTGATTTGTCCCCTAATGTGTTTCTTAATTTAGTGTCACTTCATGTAACCCTGCAATAGAGAATTGGTAAAACAATCCCAAGCTTGACTCCTGAAAAAGAAAGCAAATTTAAAGGAAGTGGTTTCATAAGCTTAAGGAGTTTTACATTGTGCTTTTATTTTTCTTTGGTGGCTGATTCCATATTTTGAGTCCCAGAACTTTCAGTGAAATCACTGGAGGAAAGCAGGATTTGGACTCTTCAGGCTAGTCAGAGAGACAAACAGGATATGTGCTCACAAAAGTGCCATAAAAGGATTCTTTCTTTCTTTCTTTCTTTCTTGTTTCCTAATTCACATTGACCCCCTCTAAGTTTCTGCGAATGACAGGAGGGTTTAAAGTGAGAGAAAAGAGGAGGTACTTTCCTCTACAAATGCTATTACTCTGGGCAGATTACTCCTTTGTACTGGAAGGAAGTAATTACCCCCGAATCTTTTAGACCTCCACTGTCCTAGCAACCCTGAGCACTGACTTCTTGTTGACTGTACTCAACCTCACTAACTTCTCGTTATTCCAGCTCCCCCTGCTGGCTGTTCTCTGTAACTTCCCAAGCAGGAAGATCAGGGGAGCGGAACTATTTAACCCCTGCTTTCCTGTGCTTGTGGGAACAGAGGTGAAGAGAAGTAGTTGCTCCATAGTAAATTGCCCTTGCTCATGAGAACAAGCCCTTAGTGGTACGTGGCTCCTTCAAAGCTGTCAATAAGAAACTATTGCAATATTATTTAGCCAGTTTTTAAAGCCCATGTAATCACTTGCTAGACGAAACCAGCTCCTTTTCAACTGTCCCTGTACAAAAGATAGTTGGCCCCATTTTTTAGAAAGTTCAGTGGTCCCCAACCCATGACTTATGAGCAAGATGCCTGCAGTTTCTTTCCTGTTAGCAACTGTTGCTCTTGACAGCTCAGGACACAAATGCAAAATACTGAGAAAGAGGAAGGAGGAGTGAGTGAGAGAGAAAGCCTCTGTGTCTCGGAACTGGCAAGGAAAAGGTTAAAATGTTTGTGGCACTCCTATCAGACGGTGATACTGGGGCAGGGAGAAGCCCTGAGCTGCTGCTGCTGCAGGAGGGGGGGGAGGAGGCGGGGGATGTTTTAGTCATCTAGGCTTGGGTTTCTTAAAGAGACAAGAACACTAAAAAACCAAATATTTTTAGTTGCTACTTTGTTTTTATTTTCTGCTTATTTAAAACAACCTGTTTGTATGACTTAACTTTCAAAGTAAATTTGTGACTCGCCGTAAATCTTGCACTTTGAAAGTGGCTTGCGACCCCCGCCCAAAAGCTGGGGAACCACTGTGTTAAGTACCCTCCAGATCGGCTCCCGAGGAGCTTTACAGAGGTAAGAGAAAAACAAGATGAGCCCTGGCAAGTCTGAGAGCTGAGAAGCCACCATGCAAACGCGGACACCTCTGCCTGACTTTGCTCCGCTACGTATTTTCCTCGACCTCAGTGGAATTCCTCAGACGAGGAAAGTCAGCCGACGGCAGACGTATTTGCAGAATTTAGAGTCCTGGCTTGTGGCAAAATTGAGCTTATATTGACTGCAAACGAGGACTTGCTTCAGAGTCTTGGGATGGTATCATGTGCTCTCTAAAGGTCCTTGTTCTCTTGGCAGCTTTTCCACTCAACTTATAAAAGCTCCATGTGTAGAACCCAGGGAGATTATGGATTGTGATGGGAATTTTGAAAAGGGCTCTGTGCCAGTCTGATTCTGGCCCCACTGGAATGAAGTGTAAGAGGGACTTCAGTGGGAGCAGAGTTATACCGACATCGAGACCTTTGGAAATGCACCTCGCAGCCTTACCTTTCAACAGAATTATGAACAAAAGGAGGCTCAGTGTAATTTCAGTCTAACCCCCCCCTCCCCAATAGGACCAGAGAAAGAAAGGTCATTTGATCCCAAGATTGGGCAGCCTCAGGCCTGGAGGCCAAATACGGCCTGTGGCTAATTCTTATTTGCCCCCTTTCATGTTCCTGGATTTATTTCCTACCTCCCAAGCACTGAAAGACTGAGTTCCGGGAAAGGAAAGGAAGCAGGGAGGAAGGCATGCCCACAAGGACAGGAGATGGATCCATGGTGCGGATCCATGGACTAAACTCTCCTCTTCCTGGGCACACCCTTTAAGCACTCCTTCCCCTGCTTCTATGCAGCCATCGAGCTTGTATTAATTTTCAAAGTGGGCCCGGGAGGGAAAAGGTTCCCCACCTCTGTTCTGTCTGGGTGTTGACTATAATAGGCCTTGGCAAGAAGCAGTTGATAAGAATGGTTTCTTGAACCTGAGATAATGGTAGTTCATACGCAGTGTTTGTGATTGTGAATTTTGCTGAATGTTGGCATGGTATTTCAACCTCCGACACTAGAGAGCGCTGTGGTAATTGAGGGCATCGTATCATGGTCCTGACCATTTGTTGTTATTAATGTTCCCATGCATTTCCTGTTAAACTTATTTTTCTGGTCACTTATCAAATCAGATTATCACATTCTGGGCAATTTCCTCCATCCACTGAAGTCCATGGCAAGACTCTCATTGACCTTAACAGTGTGAGTTTGCCCTGTCTGACCATCCAATTTCTCCCACAAGTTTTAATTAGAGAGGTTATCCACTTCCTGTCCCAACCAGCTACACTGTGGCACTATGTCTTCACCCAAGAAGTGGCTGCATTTCAAATATGGAGGAAGGAATCGAGATGGACAATTAGCTTTTTGTTTTAAGGCAGAGGTTGCCACACTGTGTGTCTGTACTCCAAGAGGGACCGTGCCATATTTGATATTCTTTGCACATCATTTTTAATGTCTGGAGGAGGGATCACAGGATTATATTTGAGTCTTAAAATGGGGTTACTCGGGTAAAAAAAAATTGGAGAGCCGCTGCTTTAAGGGGCTAATCCTGCAAATAAATGCTCCCAAGACTGCAGTCTATTAGTGAGTAAAGTGCTTTTGAAATCTCCCAATAAAAGACATCATCTGAACTACTTTGTCCCCATCTTTTGCAAACCTTCAGGAGGAAAGACACTACACACCTTTTAAGGCACAAAAGATCCTGGGAGAAAATGAACAGCATGATAGTCACCCATGAGTGGGAGGCCAGATGGCCTTTTATTACTTCACTGCAGACTTCGCTTCACTGGTGTCTCCATGCACCATCCTGCAAAGACTGGGGGAGGGAAACGCCGTGCGGGCTAATGCATGCCCACATGTTGATGTGCGGGCTAAAATAGTCTGGGAATGCCAGCTGTAACGTCTCCACTGGTCCTGGATTAAGTCAGCACCAAAGGATTCAGACATGCACTCTGCTTGTTTGCAGGAACACTAACTGAACGACAACTTTATTGAACCGCTGCACTTTGAACATAACACACACTGTCATTCTACTAAACTGCCTCTAGGTGGCATTGTGCAGGGGAAACGGTATAGATACTGCACCAGCTGGGGAGGAAGCTCCGTGCATCAGCCGCAGACCCTGCTTGTCTGCTTCCCAAAGGAGTGCACGAACGAAGCCTCCTCCCCGGTAGCTGCTCTGCGTGCTGGACACGACTCCCGTTCACCTCTTTCCTGGGTGGGGAAGGACGCAAGCAGGGTTGGCCATTTGTGAGCTGTGAGTGTCGCTGGATGCTCACCCACATTGCCACCTAGTGGGTGCGGTCACCCACAGGATCTGGGTGAGTGTCAGACGACACTCACCAATGGGACTCTCGTCCCTATTTATTAACACCCCCTGATGGGTTGTTAGTTAAGAGGTATTAGATCAATCCATACAACTAGTCACAACTGGAGCTAAAACAGGAAGTAGGTTAATATTCGTTGGTACTGGTCACAATTTCAGCTACTCGAACACTAACGTTGACCAAAACGGGCCCTCGTGTATCTGATTTGGGGGGGGGGGGTTATTCCATTTCAAGGTTTTGGTTTAGTGATTTGGATATATCGGTATTTCAGTTGCACCCATTTTCCCCCAGGTTTTCCAGTTTGGTTATTTTGGTCATTTTGATATTTTGGTTACGTCATTTTGTCAATAGTACAGATATCGCTGAAATGATATAACCCAAATACCAATATGACCAAAATATCCAAACTGGAAAAGCTGGAAGAAAATGAATGGAATAACCAAAACAGATACCCAATGGAGTGCAAATGGATTTTTGATTATTAACTGACCGTATGTTTTTGCTTGGGTAGCATGGATTCAATGGGTTTACGGGGGTGGGGTGTTGGGTACCCTTTCAGCTTTAGTCACAACATATACTGTATTAAGTTCTGAAAAATCATTTTTTCACACACATTCTGATTTCCAAACACTAAGGCTGCATCATTGAAAGCCCTCAGCTTCTGTCTAATTCTCCCGTCAAAGTCAATGGTAGATGTCTTTTTTGACCTGAGTGGAAGAACAAGGTTCGGCAAACTTCTAAAATCTCTCCTGTTCTTCTCCTGTTAATTCTTTCAAAAACATGACAGCAGCATCAGCTGTGCAACTAATGGCTTGAATAATGTAAGAAAACAAAGCTGGAATCCCACAGCCGTGCATTGGATGCATGTGTGCACAGCCGAGCATAAAAAGTTGCACAAAATAAATAGAAATTACACTCAATGTTGTGTCAAGTCTTTGCTCAGCAGCTACAGGGCCAGCAGAATTCTGGGGCTGGGGACCCTCCCTCTCCCCAAAATCAGGATTTGTTCTTGGAGCATTACCTGAACCGCAATCATACCGATGTTTCTATTCCCAGCGGTGCTGAAATTCCGTTATGATAGGCTGAGGATCCCCAGTTTGCCTGGTACTGATGTAAGGCTTACTGGTCTGTAGTTTCCAAGGTCACCTCTGAAGCCCTTCTTTAAAAATGGTGTTACATTATCAAGCCTCTAATCTTCTGACACAGAGGAGGATTTTAGTGATAAGTTACATATTACGGACAGTAGTTCAGCAATTTCAAATTTGAGTTCTTTCAGTATCCGTGGATGAATGCCACGTGGACTGGGTGACTTGCTACTGGTTTAAATTGTCAATATGCAATAAGACCTCTTCTGGCATGATACTAATTTCAGATCATTCCTCAGATTCATCACCAACAAAAAATGGTTCTGGTGTAGGTATCTCCCCAACATGAGGTGATGTTGGTGGGTCAGGCGGTGGGGGTGATGGCTCCCCTCATTGAGGGGGTCCGCCCACCCGCTAGCTCCCCGCATCCGGAGCTTGGGAGTCCTGTTGGACCCCAGCCTTTGGCTGGATTGCCAGGTAGAGGCAGTGGCAATGGGAGCCTTTCACCAGCTACAACTTGGGCGGAGGCTCCGGCCATATGTTTTGGACTCCAACTGGCCACCCTTATCCATGTGTTCATTACCTCGAAGCTGGATTACTGCAACATGCTCTATGTGGAGCTGCCCCTGGTGATGGTTTGGAAACCAACTGGTGCAGAATGCGGCGGCCCATCTTCTGACAGGGACGGGCTGTAGGGAGCACATAACACCAGTGCTCCCAGCTCTGCACTGGTTGCTTATAGCATTCAGAGCCCGATTCAAGGTGCTGGTTTTAACCTTTAAAGCCCTATACGGCTTGAGCCTCTCCTATATGAGAGACCGCCTCACTCCTCGGGTCCTGGGGCAATCTTTGCGGTCCGTCGGAGGTGTCTTCTTGGAGGTTCCCTGGGTTAGCAGGGAGCCCACAATGGAGAGGGCGTTCTCGGTGGTCACACCGTGGATGTGGAACTCCCTCCCAGAGGAAGCTCGACTGGCCCTGAGTCTGCTGGCATTCTGCCAAGCCTGTAAGACCTGGCTGTTCGTCCAGGCCTTTGGGGAAGGGAGTGGGTAGGGGTGGAGGAGACAGGTAGTGGTCAGGGGGCTCAGTTAGGGAGGGTTTGGGTATGGGCTATTTTAATCTGGGGGTTTTAGGTTGTTTTAATTCTATTTTTAGTTATGTGTTTTAAAATGTTGTTGGCCACCCTGAGATGCTTGTTAGGGATGGGCGAACGCGGTTCGGAAGTTCAGAGTTCGGCCCGAACTCGGCCTGTTCAGACGACCGAACCCGAATCCAAACACGAACGACCAAACCAAACTCAATTCTGAATGTCGAAATGACCAAACAGTTCGGTCAGTTCGGTTTGAGTGAGTTCGGGTGGCAAAAACATGTCACTGGAAGGCAAAACATGACAGGGAGGGGGAGTCAGCTGAGGAGCAGACTTCCAGGCACCAGGGGTGGAGAGGCTTGAAGTAGCAGCCAGCCTGCCCAATCACCATCCCTTTTCACCTCAGACCACTGGCTTCGCAGTCTGCGATTGGCCATGGGCTAGGCTGCACGGAGCCAATGGGGCTTACGGTGAGGTGGGCGCAGCAAGAAAAAAAACAATTGCCTCCCCCTTTCCCAACACCTTCTGAGCTAGTCACTGTTCCTGAACAGCAGGCGTTTCAGAAGGCTCCCTCTCTC
>QEPC01012362.1:7817337-7879263 GCA_003113815.1 Sphenodon punctatus
CTCTCTGCAGGGGACTTCTGTTCCTAACAGGTCACAGGGCAATTCATTCCCTGTTGTTCCAGTCTCCGTGCCTTACCTTGCATGTGGCGATTCCATCGCCCTTGTCATAAAACCTCCAGACATCCAACCTTGTCCACCAGATGTCTGGGGGTGTCACTTGCGACCTTCGCCTAAGGGTCCTCCTTGGCCTGGCACCAGCGCTGGGGCCGGCATCTGATTCCTCTCTGAAATGGGAACACATTAAGAACACCAAAGTAATATGCATTTATGATGATGCCTCTAGTCCTCCCTCCTTGGGTCCTAGGGGTTGCAACTAGAAAGGCCCTGGCTGGCACGTGTAAATTCTGCCCTCCTTGGGGTGCTAGTAGCGATGGCAATGGGAGATGTGACCCTGGCTGGCACGAGTAAATCCTGCCCTCCTTGGGGTGCTAGGGATGGCAACGGGAGATGTGACCCTGGCTGGAAAGACCCTGCCTTTATTTGGGGGTGCGTAGGGAATGGAATGGCAACTGGAGAGTGGAGACCCTTGCTAGCCTGGCACATGTTTGGGTGGGGGTGCTGCTCGTGCCAGAGCCCCCCACACTACAGTACCCTCTCTCTCTGTGGCAGACATCCACTGCCACCCGCTGATGCCCACTGTTTGTGCCTGACTGATGCCCAACACCCACGCACCCACCCGCATGCCAGTGAGCTCACTCTAACAGACAGAGCCTTTCTTGCCCTCAAAGTAAAAAAAAAGTTTACAAACCTGGCAGCACCTCCTGAGCCCGCCGCTTGCTCCTCATCTGAAGAGCCAGGCACCACCACCGGAGGTCTAGGGGCAGCGACCTCCTCCTCCTCTGAGCGCAAAGTTGGCCCCCAGCCCGGGAATCATCACTACAGCCTTCTTCATTTTTATTTATTTTTTAAACAAGCAACCAACCACCAACACCAGCCACAGAAACACAGTCAACCCACTACACCAACACTCACCAACAACACGCCAAACAAACACAGCCAGCCAAACCAAACACAGAGCACACGAACCGAACAGCCACACACACTCTCATCCACACGTACTCGAATTTCCGGTTTCCGGCGCGATCACGGGCTCTCGCGATACTTTTTCTGAATGGCCGAACCAAACCGAACTTGACTGAACCGAATGGCCGAACCTAAACTCGGCGAATGACCCGAACACCCGAAACGAACGTACGAACCAAACTGAATGGCCGAACCCAAACCGTGATCTGTTCGTCCATCTCTAATGCTTGTAGCAGGAGGGCGGTATATAAATTTTAATAATAAATAAATAAATAAATAAATAAATAAACATCCTCCACAGTAAAACTGATGCAAAGGCCTGATTTAGTTTCCCAGCAATGGCCATGTCATCTTTGAGCGCCCCCTTTGATTCCTGGTCATCTAGTGGACCAACTGTCTCTCTTGCAGACGTCCTGGCTCTGATGTACTGGCAAAAAGTTTTGCTATTGGATTTTGTATCCTTAACAAGTTGTTCCTCAAATTCCCTCCTGGCCTGTCTTATAATGGTTTTTACATTTTCTCTGCCAATGTCTATACTTATTCTTATTTTATTTACCTCATTTGGAATACTTTTCCATTTTTTGAAGGACAATTTTTAGGCTCTGATAGCCTCCGTAATTTTACCATTCAGCCATGCAGGCATTTCTTTGGCTCTCTACCTGCCTTTTTAGGCTTGTGTTATACATTTAATCTGGGCATCTAAGATAATAGTTTTCAGTAGTCTGCATGCCTCATGCAGGCCTTTGGCCCTGTGACTTCCCCTTCTAGTTTCCCCTCAACTAATTTCCTCATCTTTGCATACTTCCCTTTCGTGAAGTTAAACGCCCCTGTGGCAGACTTATTAGGTAATCTCTCTCTTATTAGCACGTTGAATATTATTATATTTTGATCACTATTAGCAAGTGGCTCTGCCACCATTACCCCTTCCATTCTAGACCCTCTTCTCCAGTTAGGACAAAATCTAAAACAGCTTCTGCTCTTATGCGTTCCCAGATAAGCTGCTCCAGAAAGCAGTCATTTATGGTGCCTAGGAACTTGGTTTCTGCAATGCATCCTGAGGAGACATTTTTGCAGTCTATGCAGGGGTCATTAAAATTGCCCATTATTATTGCACTGCCTACTGTTGTAGCCTCCCTAATCTCCCATGCCTAGACTGCTACATGTTAGAAAACCTGCCATTTAAAAATTTAGTTCTAGAAGACGTAAATGAAATCCAAGCTCCATTGAAGCCAATGGCAAAACTCCAAAATGACTTGAATGGGGAACACGATTGACACATGCTGTATTCATTATGGAAATAATGTTTCTGAGTAAATGAAGATACTCTGAATGTCTGTGATATGTTTTGTAACTATATAAAATGGGTACAACTGAATTTAATCCAGTACAAGTTTCGTCCTATTAAAACACTAAATATAATAATCTTTATTTGTATATAGTGCCCCTCTGCCATGGCCCTCGAGCACTTTACATACAACAATTTAATACTTTTTGGCCTCGGCTGCAAATAAACTAAACTAAACTAAACTAAACAATTTAATACAACGTTTAATCTTCACAACAACCCTGTGAGGTAGGTTAGGCTGAGAGAACACTGTGACAGGCCAAAGGTCACCCAGTGAGTTTCTGGCTAAGGCGAAACTTGAACCAGAGTCCACCCCTACCGCCCAGTCCAAGTACTGCACCCTGAGCCATTACACCACACTGGCTTTTCTAAAATGCCTTAATTGGGGTACTTTCAGACGATACGGGGCCCTTTGGCCCCGTACCGGCACCACCGGCTTCGTTCCCCGCCGGGGTCACCCCGTCACGGCCCAACAGACGTGCCGGGGGGATCCCGGCGGGGAAAGTGGGAGGGGCCGGGGCCGCGCGGCGCAACGTGCGGCCGCACGGCCCCGCCCCCTCCACGCACCCCGCCGCCCGCCCTCCGAGGAGACGGGCGGGCGGCGGGGCCAATGCGGCCGCCGCGTCCGGCCGATCGTGCCACGGCCCGGGATCCCGCCGGGGATCCCGGGCCGTGGCACGCGGCCAGACGTTACTTTTCGTTGGCCACGGCCCGGGGTCCGTTTGACCACGCTTCCCGGGACCTTCCCCCGGCTAGCCCGGGAAGCGTGGTTCAAACGAACCCCATGTGCCGATTGACCGTGGCCAACATCTGGCGGCCGCCAAACAGACGTACGGGACACGGTGACCCCAGGTGGGTATTCACCGTGGTTCACCGTGTCAACGTCACGTCTGAAGACACCCTTGGTCTGTCCTGCCTAGACTATCCAGGAGTGTCTCCCCACTGACTGTACCATGGGGCCGCATGGTCTAGCATAGATATCCCTGGTATAACAAGCAGACTAGAGTATGGCATTAAGTGTAAATTGACAATTCGCTCCTGTAGTCACAGATTCTCATCATCGTCTAGTATTATTATTAACCCAAAAGCCTGAGGGTGATAAAGATCACATTCAACAATTTCTGCCACACAGCCCCAAAATCAGGGGAGGGTGTCTCACCATCTATAGATAAGCTCCCAATCTGAGTTTGATATTTTCTATTCTTTGCATGTCTTCGTTGTTGTCTGGAGGCGCAGAATTATGCTGAAGTTTCAGGATGAGATTGCTGAAACCAAAAGCGCTGGAAGTCCTATGATGAAGACTACAGTATTCTGCTGTTGATAATAAGGGAATCTTTCCTTGTGGGTTGCTGTTACGCCACTTTCCTGATCATAGTGGCTTAGCTGAACAGAGATTCCAAAAAGAAAAAGAAAAAAAAAATCCTAATGAAACAGGGCTCTGCATCTCTGCCAGGAAAAAAACCCCTGCATAACAGCAGTGGCTGCATCCAAGGAGCAGGTTAGACTAGATGACCTTCGAGAGACCTTCCAGCTCTAAGATTCTATGATGCTTCCAGACCTGTTGAGAGAAATTTGGGACCCTGCTGGTACATCTTCACAGCAGGGGGCACCCCCCCCCCCAATCTCCATTGCCTAGTGGCTGGCAAAGGTAATTTCTAGAGAGACCCACATTTTATTCACACAGATAGCAGCTTGTAGGGGTGTTTGTGGGTGGAGGGGTTGAGCTTGGGGGGCTGGTATAATTGTACCCCCATTTCCCCCAACAGTCCTGATCTCTTCCCTCCCACAAAAAGGCCCCTTGGGGTGATGAGACTTTCCCCATCTTGGAAAACACTGCACTGCAAACAGCGGTAATATATCGTCCCCTCAGTCCTAACTCAATTATTATTGCTGTAGCTTTCTGAAAACTTGCCACTCCAGCTTTATACTAATCCATTGAAAGGGGTCCAGACTCCACACCAGCCGTGAGAGAATGGTGCTGACATAAGATAGGTTAAATGAAAAAGCTACAGTAATTCCTTCGTCTCTCTCGGTATTCAATTACAATATAACATTCCAGGTGTGTATTTTGAATCCATTTCAGCACGATAATAAAACCAGATCATGTTAGTGAAAATTCCATGTAATTAACTCTGACGTACAAACAGCTATCCTGCTTCCCCCTATGGTTTTTAAAGACGTTTAATCAGGTATGCTGATAAAAAAACAGAGGGGCAACCCCCCCCTCACATAGTTTCTCAGGATATTCAATTGCAAGGTCCCCCCCATAGTTTCTCAGGGTATTCAATTGCAGCAGCTCTTGCAAAGCAGCAACGTGTCCAGCAGAACATGAAAGTGGAATGAAATGCTTGCTCTTCATCATAGCATTTGTTCTTATCATCTAAGGAGCAGACATTGAATAGAGTACAGTGATCCAGAATTAAGAGACATGCTCCCTTCCATCCACAACCTTGAAGCACACCACCATCACCGCAGCTATTGGAGAAGCCTTAAAGGCAGCATTCATATTTGCCCAAATCATCCACCTTGCTTAATCTAAGATAACAGAAGTGATACTACTATTTCATATGCCATTGCAAGTTCATTGGCATTGATCCCTAGGCCATGCACCATAGCATAACTCTCCTGTCCTCATGGCAATATTTGGGGGAATCCAAAAAATGGATGACTAAGTTTGAAGCTGCTCACCTACTGCCTAGCATGCACCTTGGCCACTCTGTTTCTAGTTCTTTTCTCTGCATATTGATAATTCTAGTCTCCTTGATTAGTTCCAAAAAAGCCATCGAGGGAAACATTAGAATTTGCCTTGCTAATTATGCTAAGATATAATTAAAGCTAAGGAGAGCATGGTGATTAGGTCTGTACAATAATGGGCCCAATTTTGTGTTCATTTACATGAGTGAAACTTCTAATGACTGCGTCTGTACACAGCTTTTGTAATAACAGTACTATAATAGTCGGGGACGTTGTGTTGTCAGCTGAAATTCCCGAATGAGGTCTAGGAATAGAAGGGCGGTTTATACTGGTAGCGCTGTGTCTATATCAGTGGTTTGCACCAATCCGACTAGGTCTTAGGCTATATCCCAAAATAAGAAAGTGTGGGCCCTTGACTCTTCTGTGGAGCCGATTTCCAAGTCTTCCACAGCATGTTCATGGCACGCACTCGACATGCTCGTACATGTATGCATGTGACTTGTGCGCACCCCACATGCAGTCCCCCTATGGGAACTAGGGTGCACATGCGTCTGCACCCATGTCCATGTGTAAGCCAGGTGTACAGGGCTTTGGTATTGACCCCTTTGTCTTACCTCTTGTTTCTCTTTTCACCATCTTGCTGTCCAATTCACGATAATGTCCTGTGTGGTGTCAGGGAAGCTTTTAAGAAGGACTGGTTTCTAATCTCTCAGAGTTTACAACTGGACACCTCAGAGAAGAGGGGTGAAATGCTGGTGAAAACATACACACCCACGCCACATTCTCACAACAGTTCATTCAGTGTCATTGGGCCTTACTTCTGTTTTACTCCTGAAGCGTTCACACATGAACAGAGTACTAAACCAATGTTATTCAGGAGTCGAAAGAGAAGTATATACTCCTGAAAATCAGGCATGCTTACTCACCTTTGGTTTGTATTTTGAAGTAACTGTTCCTGCGAACACTTATCGGTGTGAGGGTCGTGACCTCGGATGAATGATCATTACGTTTCGGTTGGGGGGGCATTAAAGCAGGGCTCATTTGGTTTATGCTGTTCGTCTGAACCAGGGGTGCTCATATTTATGGCATAAGTCAGCCACCTGCTACAGGGGTCAAGCTCAGGTGCTCTACCAATACTTCTCCCACTGGATCGGAGCTCTAGGACTACCCAGCAACTGGTCTCAGGAGCAGAGAAGATCATTCCCAGGGGTGTAGCTATAATAGGTGCAGTCACATCAGAGCCCATGAACCTGGAGGCCCCACATGCATGTAGAGTGCATACGCACACTTGAATGGAGGGCCCCAGTAGGGAGCCCATTCCATCTTCCGTACTAGAGACCATTCTCACCTAGCTACACTGCTGCGCATTCCCCTTTAGAAATAGCCTTCCCCGCTTCACTGGAGGCCTGTCCTAGCCTGTATACTCCTTGGAGACATTTCCAGGGGCAACAGTCCTGTTTCCCTCTCAGAGAGGCTAGTACCCCATCCCACACAATGATCAACTAGACACTAGATCAATCTACTTCTTCATCCGTCGTGGTCTGAATCCTACCAAAGGGGAGTAGTTACATTGATTTAATCAAAATAATTCCTGTAGTTTACCTCCATTCATCAGAATACGGCCTCAGCGTTCATTTTGAGGTGACTGAGAGATAATATTTGCCCGCTACCCTCAATTGTGCAGATCAGCTTGTCACAAAAGGTATAAACAATATGCTCTCTTTGCAGATTAGAGTCCAACTGAACTGAGTTTACACAGCTCTGTTTTACTAAGAGGAACCCAGTAATAAGCAAGGGATAAATAAGTCTCGACCATTTGGGAAGCACTTCGTGGAAAGAATCAGATTTTGCGCAATGGGCAGATTTGTTGGTGTTTTTTAAAACTCGAGCTCGACACCAATTTGTGAAAGAAAACCTGCAGTAAGGGTGTGTGTATGATGTTAAGCAGAACCAGAGAGACACTGTGTTCATACAGTGCCTGGGATAATGGAACCATGATCCTAATTAGGGCCTTTGTGGGGATATAGCTCCTTTACCTTCTCCTGCTCCTGTCCCCAAATTCTGTTATTCCATAAGGCCACAGTCTCAGGCAGAGTCCTCAGGAGCTTGTGTGGAAGAGTCTTCCCTTCACTGCAATACAGGAGAAGTCAAGGGCGCCAGCAGATTTGCACTTGGGGAGAGCCACTTTTCCCCAAAACATGATGCCACAACACATGGAAGGGGCAGGTTCAGAGTAGGACTAAACCGAATAGTACTTCTGGGTATTTGGACCTATTTTCAAAGTTCCGAATAGTTGGTCCGAGTACTCGGAGGCAATTCGGTATTCTTGCCGAAGCTTCGGACTTCAGAGACCGAAGCACAGAACATCGGGAAACTTTGGAAAACTTCGACACCACCTTGGCATCTCAGCAGATGCTGCCATGTGCACTAGCTGCAGCCATTTAATTACTAACCAATCAGGGTGTGCACAATGCGCACAACAACACATCCGCCCCCATCCTCCCTCGCCCTCCCCCTTAATTGCCTAGCCAATCAGGGTGCACAACAACTCTGCAGCTCTTCCTCCCTCCCCCTCAGCCCATACAGTATATAAGGGGCTGCAATTAAGCAGCCTCTTCGTCGTGTGGGAAGGAGAGGGAGAGGGAAGGAATGGAGGAGCTGCACCCCAGATGGCCTGGCAGCACCCTATTATTATTTTTAAAAACCACTAACTAGCATGCGTCCCTCGTCTGGAGGCAGCCAGAGGACCCTTGGTAAAAGAAGACCACTTGAATCAACCATGCAGGCTGCAAGCAACTGCGATCCTGCACATCACGTTGGTTCTTCACACCCGTCGTCCCCACCACGCCCCCGGGCACCCTGACAGGGAGGGAATTTAACTCCTGGAGCCAGGCAGAGAGAGCCCTCTGGGCAACTCATGGTGCTGTTGTCTGACTGCCAAGCCAACCAAGCAGCTATAGCCAGCAAGCAATGGGTTACCAGTGGAACCCAATTTTTTTTAAAAAAAGAAACCTGGCATGCAAGCCCCTCATGCCACAGCATTGGCTCTGTGAACAGACAGGCCAGGCCAAAGCATGCCATGCTATATGCCAGCAGCCCCCCCAGCCCAGCCAATTACTCACAGTTAGCAGTGTAGCAACACACAGCCAAATTCACCAGCAAATGGGATGGCTCTGGGAGGTGTGTGCCAGTTTTGTTTTTGGCACTTCTCTTTCTATTGGCTGCAGCCTTGTACTAATCAAACTAGCTATCTGGCTTAGCCAGACAATCAATTCAAAATCTGCCTTACCCCATGACTCAACTGTCCTCTTCCATCCCCCCCTCCTACCAAATATGACACTGTTTCCAGACGCTTCTGGGAGCTTCTCCAGCCAGGCCCAGGCGCGCAGGCGTTTCTGAAGTTTTCTAGAGAATGGCCGCGCTTTCCCGAACTTCGGAAAGCACCATTTCCGGGTCGAAGACCCCAAAATTCGGTGATTTCTGAATAATTCCAAAGACTTTGTTTCAGCCCTAGTTCAGAGCCAAGGGGATGCAACAACACCCCCTTTGAACATCCCCTCCCAGCACCCATGGGAGAAGTGGAGTCAATTCACAGCCACTGTCATAGTCTCAGAGGAAGAGTAGGTTCTATACTTCTTATACATCTGCTCCGTGGGAGTTAATGGTTGTTTGACCAGTGAAACAGCTGAATCACAGTTCCATTCCTCCTCCAGATCAGTTTATCTTGCTCCAGAACTTTACAGTGTCTCCTTATGGAGCTCAGCAACCTCACTGTGATGGCTGGTGGTCACATCACTTGATGCACCACTAGAATGGTCTGCGATGTTTTGGTGATGATGTATAGAATGAATTTGTCTTGTAGTTTTCCCAAACCTTTCACCGTCCCACCCTAGCTTTGCCGTATACAAGACTGTTTTTACTTGTGGCTGCAAGAGCAGAATTAGCCTTGGAGTACTCTCCTTGAAAAGTGAAAGCTCCTGCATATTGCCTCTGCCTACACAAGGAATTCAAAATCCAAACAATGGAGCAAATTGCAATTTTGATTTTTGTTTTAAATCATTTGTTGGCAATTGCTGATCGGTTTTAAGGTTTTATTTGGCTAAGGATTGAAGGACTGTTGCAAAAATCCTTTTTTACAAGGTCATAATGACTTACCTACATGCCGTGATTTAGACAATTAATGGTTTGGACCCATACAGTATTTTGCTGAAGTCAGAAGTAGTTTTCTGGAGCATTTTCAATCATTTCCTCTAAATGGTGATGCTCATAAAACAAAGTGCTTTTGTCACATTAGTAAATTCTTAGTGTTGTTATTTAGCATTTCTATAGCACTTTCCAAGTGCAAAGTGCTTTACAATCCTTACCTAGTTCACCCTCACAACAATCCTATGAGATAGATCATTATTATTCCTACTTTACAGATGGGGAACCGAGACTGAGATAGTAACTTGCCCAATGCTGTTGGGTGAGTTCATGGCTAAAATGGGTTTTGAACCCTTGTCTAAATCCAACACCTTATCCACTAGCTCATATGCACATTAGTCGGATTATATTAAAGCCTCTTTCCTTTGGAAGGAACAGAGGGTCTCAACATCAATCCTCTGCCCACCTCTGTCTGCAGCTTGTTTTTCAACCTCACTTCAGCTCCTGATATACTGCTCCTCTCTGAGTCTTCTTTGCTTTGCCTTCTAACCATGTTCCCTGAGAGGTCCACTACAAGGCTTGTCTGGCGACCGTAGCATCCCATTTCCTCAGAGGGTGTTTGGCCCTTTTCTGTTTTCTCTCCGCAGTTATAGCCTCAACAAAATTCTCCTGCGTCCTTCTGTGCAGCTCTGTAGCAGCAGGGTGAGCTGAACTCAGTTCATCGGCTCGAACAGCCCAGGCGTAGCTGCTAGAGCTAACCAGGCACAGGATTGGTTTGGGCTGATCAGGTGACCAGAAGCCCTCATCATTTAAAGCCTGGCGAGAGAGACCGCCCGGGAAGGCTAGAGCAAAGGCAGGCGGGAGGGATTGCCTCCAGGCAGTGGCAGGAATAGACCTGGGAGGCATCCCTGCACTAAGGCATCTGTCGGAGATTTGTTTTGGGGGCTAAGAGACTGGACAGAAGCCTGTGCCCACCACCAGGGTGGAGCCTTGTAGAAACAGGGGAATTGCAGAGAAGATGACTAAATAAACTGGCTACTGTTCTGTCTTCAAATCGAATACGTTTATTGCGGTAGCGTAAGCCGTCACAAATACACATGCATAAAATACGGAACAAAGCCCACTCAATTTAAATTCATATTACATTATCGAAATAAAAACAAATCAGTTCAACTTAAATGGTAGAAAACGAAAACGGTAACTTCAGTTTAGATTCCCACCGTCTCCCCCGATGCAGCTTTCCTCAGGGTAAATGCAGCTAAGCAGAATTTATCCCCCTCAACTGCAATAAGGGAATGATTATCTGAAAGCGGGAACACCAACTGCTCTTATTGACTGCAAGGTGGGAAGCGATTGATAATAGATTCCAAAAACGTGATGCGAAGGGTATCATACAATTGACAAACAAACATAACGTGACTCAGGGATTCTATCACAGTTCGATTGCAAAAGCAGCAAAATCTTTGCTATACAGGATGCCCCAAATACCTACCCTCTATAATTGCTGATGAGAGAAGGCTAAACCTAGCTAAAGTAAATACCGCTCTCAGTCCCCAATCTGGGAGGGCCTTCAGGTATGAAGCTCCCACATGGAAAAGTGGAAAGGACTTGAAAGTCACTGCAGTTCTCTGTGCATTTATTGCTTCCTCCCTCATTTGTAATTCCTGATCTTTAATTCGGCTCTTAACTAAGGCCAGCACCCTGGAGTAATCCATAGTTAATAAGTTACCTCTTGAAAAACTGTCAGAAGTTGATCTGTAGCCTTTTCCCAGGGGCCATCAGACTGCGTCTGCAGAGCAGTCTGAGAAAAAGACTCCAGTATTGTCCTGACAACTGGGTGTGTGTTGGTCCTGCATCGGGGGAAATCAAGGAGACCCCCTCTGCAGGGAGTGGATTGGGGTGAATGTGCCATAGGCTCTCTGGGTTCATTTTATTCTCTCTGGCCATTGAATACCTAAAATCTGTCAGAATCATCAGTTTATGCCCCTGCAATCTTTTCATTGGCCCTTTCATACGTCTCCATTCTTCAAAACCCGATATTATAAAGCCGACTTCCCATTTGTATTAACAATTCCAAGTTTGGTTCCCAACTGACTTCCAAACTATTCCCAAGAGGATGAAATCCATATGTCCTTTTCCAGGTTAAGCACATATATCTTCTTCAGTGTGACCAGAGACTGACTCCAGTACTTCTAGCATAAGGGAAGATCTCCAGCTCTTTGATACACATGTCATTAACTTGCATTCATTCCTTTTACCTAGACATGGGCAGACATAAAATGAATTTAAATAGCAAAAAAAGGAGTGCTCCAAAAATACTTGATTCTTAGCTAGGGATCTTTTTTTAACTGTGTTTTCCCCATGGCTGCCAATGAGGAAAATGCAGTGAACATGAGGCCCTGTCCATAGCCCACTGAAATCAAAGGGGATTTTTTTCCATTGACTCCCAAAAGGCTTTGCAAAAAGATGCTAGAAAGCATGAGGTACCTACGCAAGCCTTTCCCTCCCTCTCTTGCACACAGGGATCGAGCATGCTCGTGAAGCTTTTGCTTCTTGTGCTCAAGAGTCTTGACAATCCATTGGCAATAGTAGCAGTACAACCCCAGCAGGATGATAAGGAAACCCAAGTGTAATTGGGTTGAGGGATGTGTAGTCTACACTGCTTCCTGTTCAACTGTAGCAGCCGTTACAGCTGTGCACACTCCTCAAGTACTCCTAGAAGGAGGGATGTGTGAACAGGACAGAGTCCAGATGTTCAGACTAAAAACTTAGTTCGGATTCGGGAGTTTGGTCCGGCGGAGTTCAGACCCACCCCCCACCTCCAAATGTTCAGAAAGTTCAATCCCGCGTGGAGGCTTGGGGCACTCCAGGGACACCCGGGGTTCCCGTGGCGGCATGGCAGGCCATCTGAGACACAGCAGCAGTAGAAACCAGGAAGGCTTGGGGCTTGGCACCCCAGGTTACCCGGGCAGGCAGGCTCAGCGCTTGGCCCCTGGGGGTACCCGTGGCGCCAGGGCTGACTGTCTGAAGCCCAGTGGCAGCAGCAGCAGCAGAGACCGGGAAGGCTTGGGACTTGGTGGCTGTCACCCATAGTTGGCCGTTCATTGCAGGCTAGCAGGAATCAGTGGGTCTCAGACGGTCAGCTATGCCCTGACGGGAATCGGGCGGGCAACCTGGGGGCCAAGCGCCGAGCCTAAGTTCTTTTGAAGAAGGAGAAGCATTTAAGAGTTCTCTTCTTTACCCTGCAAAGAGGCTGGATATGCAACAGCAATTGGAACTGTGTACCACAAGCCTAGTTCCCATACAGGTTCTTTCTCCTGTGAGCTCCCAAAATGGTAGCCCTCTCGTTTAGAACTGGGAAAGCTGAAATGCAGAGCGGTCAAAGGACTTCCAAACCAGGAATTAGAACTGAGGTCTCTTGACTCCTGTCCTGTTCTACAAATGAGAAATGCTGCTGCCCACCCAAAGGCTGATGTTCTGCTGGGCTGCCCGTCTCTGCCTACAGGCCATGATGACAACGCACGCAAACCTGCTTTGGGCATCAGCAGCACTACTGTAGCCCTGTCACTCCTACCATGATGATGACTAGAACTGGAGAACCCAGCATAGAGTGAGCAGAACTGGAGGTCTGCCAGCCTGCAATGCCCAGCCAAGTAGGGGTGCCAGTCACCAAGTCTTGGCCGGGCCTCTGTTGCTGCTCCACCAATGCCTGGAAGCCTGCAGTGCCCAGCCAAGTAGTGCCTGCTGGTGCTCAAAGCAGGGTTGCACGTGTTGTCATGGCCTGCAGGTAGAGACCCAGCGGCAGCAGCAGTAGAGGCTGGAAAGGCTTGAGGCTTGGTGGCTGGCACCCATAGGGGGTGGGGCATTGCAGGCTGTCATCGGTGGAGCAGCGGTTCCTCAGTTTCCCCCCCCCCCTCAGTTCCCCCCCGGCTCCCTGGGCCTGCCAGCCAGGTTTTCCCTGCCCGAACGCGCCCAAACTCATCCGAATGTGAGGATTTGGGCGTCCAGTTTGGCCATTCAGTTCGGCCATCCGAACTGGCTGAGTTCGGGCCAAACACCGAACGTCCAAACCGTGTTTGCACATCCCTACCTGGAAGCCTTGTGCCCTGGGATCCTTCACTGGTTGTGCGCAGTCTTGTCCCCACCCCTCCAACCCCTACTCTCTGTGGTGACTTATAGACACAATCTAGGCAGTTCCCTGTAATGTCCTTATCATAAATCTTCTCCATGTGCTTAAGGAGAACGCAAGTGATAGTGCAGACAGCCATAGCCAAAGGGAATGGGGTCAATGAGGGGAGAAAACCATTCTAAGGAGAAGAGTTTTCTATTTGATACTATAGGAGGAATTCATTCATTCATTTCAGTTTTCTTTTATCCGGCAACCCTCCTGCTCACAGAGCAGCTCGGGGCAGAATTCATTTTTTTTACCCCCCCTCCCCCATATTTGGGTTTCCCTCCCCCCTTTCTTCCTGAAGTATCAAAGATGCCTGCAACAGAGATGGGATTGATGGGGTTAGGAAGGAATTTTCCCATCAGATCAGATTGGCAGTTGACTACGGTGTTTTTGTTGTTTTGACTTCCTCTACAGTATGAGGGAGAGGCTCAGTTGTTTGAGAGATCTGGATTTTTATTTTATAAGGTCATTTCTGGTTATTTCAGGCATCATTGTGCTCAGGTCACTCCCGGTCTCTACTTGTGGCAGATTTTTATTATAGGCTTGGTTTCTTGATGGGGGATTTGTGCATTGGTAGGGGGTGCTGCACTTGTCCCTTCCAAACCTATGACAATACCCTAAGGGCAGGAAAACGTTTCCATCCCAGGAGCCACTTTGGAAATTAGTACTAGCTCCAAGGGCCACATGGAAGTTGGAGGGGGGTGCTTAGAGTGTGCACTCAAGAGGAAGAGCATCCAGATCACGGATCTATCCCCTGTCCTTGTGTGACTTCCCTGATCTCTGCTCCCTTCCCCTGAGCTCACTCTTTCAGTGCTTGGGGGTAGGAAGTGGATTCAGGGGGCAGATCTAAGAACTAGACAGCAGGCAAACTAGCTGCAGGCCACATTTTGCCCCCAGGTTCCCTACCCCTGCTCTACCATATAATGTTCAAAGCACATTGGTAGTTTGTATAAATGACAGCTAAAGTGAATAAGCAAAGAGTTGGCAGAATAAGTGATAATTTCAGAGCATGTGCTCTTGCAGGAGGGAGCTCAGCGGGAACTGGCTTGCAGCTCTTGCTGGGAAAATCTCCCTCTCAACTCGTCTCGAATCATTGCTCTGCAGGGATTACAGAGGCATTTCTTAAAATCCTTTCCACTTGCTTTTCCAGCCGTGTCAGTCAGAAACCTCAGGCATTGTTGAGATTCAGGAAAGGGCTCAGGGTTTATTCTCGCAGGTCGCTGTACTGTATCGGATCTTGATCATCTTTCCCATCCCCCTTGAACATTAGGCAGAATAGCTTGACATTCTTCACTGTGCCATCTCCCCTGGGGTCGCGAATAGCTCTGTCTTTGCAGACCCTGCTGTCCGGTGGTTGCTGTATTATCGTTGGCTGAAACATCTGTCTAGCAGTCATATCCAGCAGCAAGGGGTTTCCAAACAGGTGAGACTATTGCCTCATGGTTGTTCAAGGTCTTGGCCAAAGCATCATAATAAAGGTCACCAGGTTTATTTTATAGCAAGCTTCATTGATGAAATGCCCAGGAGGCTGATGCTTCTTGAGGGGTTAACCAGTCGTTTCCGGTTAACCAGTCATTTCCTGTCGGCATTTGCCGCATGAATAATTACTTCCAGAGTAATTGGTTTTTAATTGAGTTGGCTGTGGATCAGTACTGATATACTCAGAGAATTAATCTTGTAGAATCTGATGCTGGGAAAATAATTTTGTATAGGTGGACTTACCGTGCAGTTGTCAAGGAGTGGCTGAGTTTCTCGGCTGGAAGACTTGCTACCCTCTGTTTTCCCCTCTCCAAACAGTTGCGTAGCAAGGCTGGGGGGTAGGCCTGGGTCCATTTAACAATTATGGGTCCCCCCTAAGGAGAAAGAGCTGGGACCTTCAGGGTAGTGGGGGCAGGGCTTATCCATGAAGGCAGTGCCACCCCAAACCCAGCAAGCCCCCGTGGGGCTGCAGGAAAGAAGTTATAACGAGGGGGGGGAATAGGGTTGCCAGATATGCAATTTTTTACTGGCCACTTATGAAAAATACAAGTTGCATATCTCCAACAACCCTAGCGGGAGAGGGGACAACATGCTACCCTCACCCCCTCCCTTCCTTACCAGTGCCGCTAGGAAATTTTCAGAGTGGGCAGGGATGGAGTGCTGGCTCCGTTCCTACCCTTGTCCAGCCAGAACATTTCCTGGTGGCTCTCTGGATGCTTGCAAAGTGGCCCCCTACAGTGCAGGGCCCGGGACTCAGCTCTCCCCCGGGGCCCCTAAGCCCTCATCTCAGAATGATAACTCATTCTTCCTCTATTACCCGTTTCTCCTATCAATCTCCACTAGGTTATTTTCTTCTTTCAGGTTAGGTGATTCATGGCATCTGCAGTTTTGTTTATGATCACTGCTGATCAAGAATATTAAATATCTTTGAATGTTATGTTTTTGGAGATGCTGTAAAGCAATCAATTTGCATTTACTTTGTATAGTTCAAAACTCAATTAAAAACATTCTGCACACCCCCACTCTCATTAGAACATGGTATTTGGGTGCTATGCCTCATACCACGTGTGGCTGGGTGGCCCGCCTCATCCTGCAAGGGTGCCATCGGGTTTGGGGAACTCAGCTCAACCCCAGTTCGCAGAAAGCCTTACAATAATCCAAGTAGCCCAATGGCTCACCGAGGCCCTTTTTAAATGAAACGCACCCACTCACGCCTACCCAGTGGACATGGGTGGGTGCATCTTGTGTGAAAGTGGCAGTGGGCACCCCTGAGTTATCATTCTGAGATGAGGGCTTAGGGGCCCCGGGGGAGAGCTGAGTCCCGTGTGTGCGTGCACGCTTCCGTGAAACATACACCTCCACCCACCACCCTCACACAGAGCAACTGGCGAAAACGCAGGTTGCTCCGTGCGTGGGGGAGGAGTGTTTGCACCCCCACACACACATAGCTGCGGCCCATTTAAAAAAGGCCCAAGTTTCAGTCCCGCCCACAATGTCCCGTACTCCAAGCACTCTGAGGAGCTTAGGATTCTGGCCTCCAACCCTCCCCTTTAGGTGTTTAGAGCCTATCGCCTGCATTCGGCCTGTAACTATGTCTCTGAGCTGCCCTTCTTCCAAGGCACATGGTATAAGAATGATCCCACCTGGGCAATGCAGTGCAGTCGGTCTCCCTACTGGCTTTCCGGCTTTTCCCTTGGTTGGCGCTGGGGTTTTGACTCCAGTTCCTAGCTGTAAGCTCCCAAGTGGAGTCCAGTTCAACTCCTTCAATCTGGGAGAGTCCTGGTCCAGATCCTCTCCTCTCAGCAGCTCTGAGCTCTCAGCCTTTTTTATCCCAGCTGAACCCGTTACCCAGCTGGGACTCATCAGTCTTGCTTTAGGCTATGTTTTCTCCCTTCCTTAAAGGGCCCACAGTCCTTTTCTTAGCCATTCCTATTATACCATGTTCCAACCAAAACTATGGTATAATGTGGATGCTTACATCTTAAACATTTGGATGTGCAGAGCACTTTGATATAGGCAGGTAGGCAGATTATCAGTTTGTGATAACGCTCTCCACCGGGGGAAAGACTCACCAGGCTTGCATTGTCTAAGAGACTATGACCCATCAGGCCCCTGAGTGGCAGGGAAAAACGTGTTTTGAAAAAGACACTTCTCCCTGCTTGCAGAGTGGCTATGATGGGTCATTATCCCTTAGACAACGTAAGTCTGGCGAGTCATTCCCTTGGGGGGCGGGGGGTAGAAATCTTATCAGAAGCTTGTTTGCCTGCAATCAAAGGCTCTTGATGAATTAATGAAGTTTGAGCTCTTTGTGTTTGCTCTTTGCCATGCCTTATACCACATTATAATCAAATTTGCCATATGATGACGTGTATTATAACGAGGTAGAATGGTAGGGGAAGACAACAGGAAAAGCAAAGTGTCTGCGAGCAACTCGCTGTCTGAAATATATTTAACACAAAGCATCAATTGGGCAGTTAGGAATTACTGAGAACTCATGGCCAGACAAAAAGTGGAACATGGGGTTTGCTCTGAACGCCTTGCTCGGCAGCAATGTTTTAAGCTTGTTCTGCTCCTCTAAACCATCCCAGACTCTCTTAGGCAAGCCACCTGCAAAATATGTTTTGAATCCATCATTCCTGACAGGCATTCTTTAGTTTTCTTGACTTCTTTGCAAGATCATCAGTTCTAAAAAAGTTAAAATCCAATTTGGTATTATCAGCGGGAGAGAAAATAGTTGCCTCAACCACATTAAACTGTCTTTTGGGATAATATATATATATTCTGGGTTATGCCTTGTGCTTGTGTTTTGGAATCCAAACAGATTATGCCTGTAATATAATTCCCATTTCAACAGATGAGCTTTTAAAAGCTGTGTCTATTAGAGAGCAGCTGACATTTCACCAAAATCTTTGAAAACCTTGCTATTTAGAGCCAATTTCTTCCTCCATAGCATATAGTTTTCCTTGTAGTTGGCCACTAACTCACTCTGCATCACTAAGGCTAGCTGGCTAACAACAGACCCATTACTTTTCCAGGGTTTCTCTCCTGCAACTTGTTCTCCTCCTTAAGTCACAGAATCCTACTGATAAAAGAGCAGCGTTGTGTACTATAGAAAATTGGACAGATTGTTCTCTCCTTTTTATTACGGCAGCTCCCACTGAGCAGTAAGTGAGATTTAATTCTCTTCAACGCAGTATCATCCACGAGTAGTAAGACAGAATTTTGCTGGAGGTGGGCTGCAGGGGTGTACTGAAAACACAGTTTAGCTCATATTCTGAAGTGTTAGCAGACAATGGGTGTTTTAGACACACATTTCTCCTGCATGTTTACTGTAACATCCTGAACTTCCTGTGTGTCTAAATCACTCACCCAGATCTTAAACATCCGGCTCTTTGAACTTCTGCGTGGAACTTCTCCCAGAACTTTTGTGTGTAAAACGTTCTCCTGCTAAACTGCTTTGCTCCAGGCAGCTGTGGTCACTTGGTTTCCATGGCAGCCTGTCACATCTACAGCTGCGGCTACTTTAGGTTGCCTCAGGGCAGTGTTTGTGTGAAGAATGCATTCAGGAACTGCCCCAAGGCAGTGTGTGTGTAAAAAAATGCATCCAGAACTTACTTGTGGACTTGTAAACCCAGAAGATTGAAAAATCTGGAACTTTCAGGTGTGTTTAAAAATGCCCAATGTCCAAAGCAGACTATTTCTTGCACGTTTCGCCCTGGTTAACTGGCCTGCTGCATCCCTCGGCTGCAACAGTCCTTGAGAAAAGTCTGCATTATATACTATCATTTTTTGTCATACCACAGACGCAGTCCTCAAAACCCTTACTCTCTAGCAGGCTTCCAGAGGCTACTCGAGAACATTTTGAGGTTGCAGTCTTATGTATGAAATTTTCCAGTTTTCTTTTCTCTTAAGGCTGTTTTTTCACACAGATTGCGGCACCTCCGCAGTCCTTGGGGGATGGGTGGAGGAGGAGGCGGTGGCGGGTGGGCGGCCCGTCCCACAAACGCCCACCCACCTCCAACTCCCTTGGAGAACATTCACCTTGACCCTCTCCTTCCACTGATTGGCTAGGGCGATGGCTCTGTCAGCAAAAACCACCCACAAATGCTCCCATTTGCTAGATTCCGCCATAGGAATCTATGGGCCAGCTCTCAACCCCTCCTCTATCCCCACCCCTAGAGGCCATTAAGTACGCTTGAGGTACCAAAAATATGGGCAAAATAAAATCTCTATCGCCCACCCCCACACTTATGCTTTTTTGGCCCTGACCCCCCGTTCTCCCCTCCCCTAGCCGGCAGATTGACCCAAATTGACTGACCTGGCCCAGCTGGCTACATCGTTTGCCCCTCCCCCCACATGCATGTGCAGTGCCGCCCTAGCTCCTCCCATGTGTGCAACTGCTGAGTCCCGCAGCACTTGACTCTGCAGCTGTGCATGCACGGGGGGGGGGGGGGGGGAGTGGCGGCGCTCGTGCATGCGTAGGGGACAGTGGAGGTGATCAGCTGGGCAAGGTCAATCAATTTGGAAGCAGTGGCAGCGTTCCGGGATGCTTTGCGGGGCACCGCCCTGGAGTCCTTAATCGTCGAGCTGCCCCTGTTTGGGATGGTGGGTTTTTTGTCTGTTCTTAAATGAGAATGTCCAGTTTGGCATTCCCTTGCCTGGGCAAATTAGAATGGAATTCTCGTTTCCTTCAAAATAAAAGCCTCTCTCCAGATTCTCCTAGAGCCCCCATTACCGTCATATCGATGGGTCTTTTGGCATTAAAACTAATTTTTAAGTGGCACTTAAAATGGCAGCTGAAAACCTATTTACTAATTTATTAATTGTCTGTTTATTGTTTACTAATGAGGACACTCTCCATCTGCATATATGTAACTAGAGCCATGCCGAACTAGCCATGATACCTTAATTTAGAATGCTAGGTCAGCAATTTAAATATAAAATAAATACTCTGTGTGTGTGTGTGTGTGTGTGTGTGTGATAGACTCTACCATTCAGAAGTGAAAGGGTTATGCAGGGTTTGCATTACTGGTTCTGGATCAGACGGCTTCTCCTAGATAGGGGCCGTGACAGCATAAAAGATAGTTGAGTTGTAGGAGCAGAGCATGACAGTGATGGATACTTTCACATTCCCGTACAAATATATCTCGTTCTAAACCTGTAGGACCATCTCTAACACCAAGAGAAGATTGTTGGGTCTGTGGCCAGTGCAGCCTCTCCTATGACAGAATCAACAAGGTTACTATTGATGAGGCTGTTTTTGTGTGGTCCATTATAGGATTTAACGATCCCTACCAACTGATGGGCATTCAATGAATTGGGGAAAGGAGACTTGCAAGAGATGCCGCCAGTGGAGTTACAACAGTCCAGCGTGTCAGCCCTTTAAGGCCTTTTTCAAACGGCACCGCTGGGTGGGGGGGTGGGTTCACACCCATCTTCCCCCCCCCTCCCTCCACCCACGAAGCCTCCTCCATTTTGTCGGATGACTCTGTGGGTGACTCTTCCAGGAGCGCACACCCACCTCCACCCACCGCCCACGGTGTTTCCACAGGGAGACACCCATCCCTCCACCCACCGCCACGGCGTATGCATGGACACCCCCCACCCCTATACACCACACACCCGGGGGGGGGCGGGATTCTGTGCAAAAACGGCCTAATTTCCGTATTAATAAATATAACAAAATCAAGCACAAGATAGTAAATGAAAATAAAACCTGGTCTTTGGACTATTATTACATAGTATAAGAAAGTGAATGTTAAAGGTAGCAACTGCAGCAAATGTCGGGTGAGTTTGTGATTCATTTTCCTCAGAGCAGTACATACATTTTTCCTTAAATAGTCCTGCTGACTGTAATGGGACTATTTACAGGATAAGATACCACACACACCATTAGGAAGCACAAGACAATCTGGCTCTTAACCTATTTATCCTGAGATTTATTTGGCTAACTCAGTTTGTTTCTGCATTTATAAGATGCGGAGGGGCAGAGATAGAGGCGGAAAGGCCATTAGGAGAAAGTTAGTGACAGACGAGGCAGATGTTTGTGAATGAATACTTCACCTCGGTCATTTACAGAGGAGCTGAAGGGCACACTTCCACGACTGAGATTCATTATTTTATTTTTATTTATTTATTTATTTGGTGGAGAAGAGGGGTGTGCATGAAATTTTAAATTGCTTTATAGTTGTACAGAAGAGAAACCGCTGACTCTTTGTGCATTGTTTTAAATTTTAAAATGTATCTCCTTTAGACTTAATGTATTCCTTCTTGGAGGTCCCCCGCGTCAAGCGGGGGCCCACAATGAAGAGGGCATTCTCGGTGACCGGGCCGCGTCTCTGGAACTTCCTGCCGGAGGAGGCCCGCCTGGTCCCAAGCCTATTAGTATTTTGGCAGAAATGCAAGACCTGGTTGTTCGCCCAGGCCTTTGCGGAGAGGGGTGGGTAGTTGAGTTTTATTCCCCTATCCCAAGCAATTTATATCCCAGGCCCTGTTTATATGTCATTTTAATGTTTATATGATATTTTAAGTGTTTGGATTGTTTTAAATTGTATTTTATTTTTGGAAGCCGCCCCGAGCCGTGTTCAGGAGGGGCGGGGTAAAAATTTTAATAAATAAATAAATAAATAAATTATCTCCGCCAGGTACTAACTGGTTTCTGGCCTTTTATTCTGCCAAGAGATGGGAGCTAAGTCATGAAATTGGGATTTCAGTTTTACATTTCCCAAACATCGTTGGGCTATAAGCGCACTCGGCCGTCTTACAGGACTGAGTCCGCCGGGTACAAAGAACTTGGCTGTAATGGGTAAGGAAATCAGGGGCCCACATGGTAGCAATGGGAAAATCCAGTGAACACAGAAACATTTAGAAACATTTATGATGTTTCAAAAAAGGGGAAGATTGATATTGAAAGTCAGTAGCAGAACAAGGCTAAGGAGACTGAAAACGATTTTCAATGCTATCTCCTGGAGGTGATTTTTTTTTTTTTTTTTGAATTAGGTTTCATGGAGGAAAAATCAAAGCAGAAACTTATCGGTTTTAAAAATCTGAAAGGGACAATCGAGATTTAGGCCTTTTTCAAACAGGCCCGAGTGTGTGGGGGGATGGGTGGGCACCGCGGTGGGTGGGTGCTGTTTGGACGGCCTGTCACATGGACGCCCACCCACCTCCATCCATCTCCATGCACAGAGGCACCTCCATTGTCTCCAATGCCTCCTGCACTCCACTCACCTCCACCGATCGCCCACTCCCATTGGCCACGGCGGTCAGACGGATATCCTTGCCCCGTTGCATGGGGAGGGGGGGGGGCATCCATATAAAAAAGGCCTTAATCTGGCTAAATGAATGCCCTCTATTTATCACTGTATTGAGCCCTTTAAATTGCGTTAGGCTATAGATAACCAGTGGGAAGTAAGGATATGGACAGAAGAGATGCAAGGGAATAAAACTGCAGAGAGTCCAATGTTGGATGGCAGTGCGATAGTAGACAATAGCTCTTTGCCAACCTTGCCGATGACTATTTGCCTATTGGCTGTGGTTACGGTGGCGGCCAGGAGTGCCTTTCACCAACTTCATCTGGTGAGAAGGCTGCGACCTTTTTTATCAGACTCTGACTTGGCCACTGTCATCCATGCCTTCGTAACCTTGAGGCTAGACTATTGCAGTGTGCTCTACATGGGGCTGCCCTTGATGACTGTTCGGAAGCTGCAGTTGGTACAGATTAGAACATGGTGGCCTGCCTTCTGTCAGGGCCAGGGTGGGTTGCCAGAAGCACATTACACCGGTGTGCTGAAGTCTGCACTGGCTAACAATAGCTTTCCAGGCACAATTCAGTTGGGCCCCATGTATCTGAAAGACCACTGCTTCCTTTATGTTGCGGCCTCTGGTGCCCTCTTGCGAGTCCCAACTGCCTGTGAGGTTCGTACAACGAGGGCACGCTGAGAGGCATTCCCAGTAGCTGCTCCATGATTATGAAACTCTCCTTCCTTGGAGAGCTGCCTGAGCCTGCTTACCTTTCAGAAGAGATGTAAGGCTTTTTTGTTTTCCCAGGTGTTTGGTGGGCTAGGATAGGGTTGGGTGGGATTGGATGGAGGGGTTAGGGAGAAAGTTGGTGGGTGGGGTTTAGGGGGGGTTGAAATTTCTTTTATATATGTTTTATATTTATATTTTTTAAATATTTTTGTATAGCTGCTCCATGATTATGAAACTCTCTCTCCTTGGAGAGCTGCCTGAGCCTGCTTACCTTTCAGAAGAGATGTAAGACTTTTTTGTTTGCCCAGGTGTTTGGTGGGCTAGGATAGGGTTGGGTGGGATTGGGTGGAGGGGTTAGGGAGAAAGTTGGTGGGTGGGGCTTAGAGGGTTTTGAAATTTCTTTTATATATGTTTTATATTTATATATTTTTATATATTTTTGTAAGCCGCCCTGAGCCTTTGAGGGAAGGGCAGGGTAAAAATTGAATGAATGGCTAACACCCCAAAACTAGTACTTAATGGGTGACATATTTTAGCCAAGAAGGGAGGAGATGCAACCTGCAGAATCTGGAAGTGAACAATGAGGGATGGATTGTCCCAAATATGCCCTATTTTGTTCACTTTCCCAAATGGCATTTGGTACTGGACTCAGTTTCTGGGATACTAGACTAGAGGAACCATTAGCCCCATCAAGTGTGGCAGCTCTTATGATCGTAAAGGCTGGGATAAATTTGAAGACATACCATCTACAGCAAGGTTGGAGAACCTTAAGCCCAGGAGCCAAATGCTGCCCATGGCAAGTTTTTATGGGGCCGCTGGATCCAGTTTCTACCCCCAAGCATTGAAAAACTGAGGGTGCTTTTAGACAAGCACTTCCCCCACCCACCATCCACCCACTATTGTTGCAGGGCTGCAGTGGTGCCCTATGGGTGCCCTGCAACATGTAGAATGGGGGGGGGGAGGTGCTTGTCTAAAAGCACCCTGAGATCAGGCTAAGGAAGCAGAGATGAGGGCATGTACTCAGTGATAGGGGACAGAGCTACGGAACAGATCTATGCTACTGGTGTATGACTAAGTACTCCCTTATGCACCTCCACCCCAATTTCTATGTGGCTTTTGGAGCTTGTACTAATTTTCAAAGTGGCCCCTTGGAGCGAAAAGGTTTCCTCACTCCTGATCTACAGAGTGATCAGCAGGACTAAGATGACCATCAGTCTGCATCTATTTTCTCGGCTCCATGTGTGCGTAGTGGGTGAAACAGAGACAGTAATGTGCTTTGAAGGCTGGTGTATGTTTTAAATTTGCAGAAGATACAAATGGGTTATTATTGCCCGGCTGGCTTGATTACCCTGTTACATGCAACAGTTATCCTGTCATGCAAGAGCACTGCACTCAATGAGTTTCAGTGCCGTGCAAATCCCTCAGCGTGCCTCTCTGTATTCTGAAGGTATGAGTTATGAGGAAAGATTAGCAATATGTGGCCTGTTGGGGCAGATCAACCCTAATCTGTCGATGATTCATATTTGATGCAGAGCAAAATTAATGTTGAGAATCAATTAGAATCACGATCTTAGCCCAGCATATCTGCAAAAGCAGACTGCTCTGGTTTCAGATTGAGTCCTCCAGCCAAAGCTATTCATGTGCAAAAAGCACAGCAGAATAGAATAGGACAGAGGGCCACAAAGGGTAAAATAATGTGATGAAACAAGTTGCAAAAATGCTACAGGAGAAACAGGAACGGAAGTGGTTTGTTCAAAGCAATTGTGGGCGGCTTTGGGAAGCAAGAGACAACTCACACGGCTTGAAAGACACTGAGAAATGCAACTTAGTGTTGGGATGAAAAGGGATAGCAAACTACACATCAGCGAAACTTAAAAAGGATGACACGGTCATGAGTCAAACGTGGGGTGGCACAAGAGATCTGCTGATCCCCAAAGCCAGGCTGTGCTGTCAGAACAGTCAAAGGAGAGAGAAGGCATTCTCTAGATAAGATGTTCCCAAATTTGTGTGCTGCCGCTGTGAGCCTTGCTTCTCAGAACACTGTCAGGCTGCTCCAATTAATGCCAGAGACTTGCATGGACCTCATCCAGCCCAATGGGATGGAGCAATGGGTGCACAGAGGTGATGTCAGGCTGCCTTCGCCGCACCCCCATAACCTCCATGGCTTGCAAAGAGTCTGCATCAGGGAGCTATTCTTGGAAAAGTCTCCACTTCTTGGTTAGGCAATAAATGCGCTCCCCATGGAGAGACGTCTCTAGCCTCCCAGAGCACGTAGTCTAAGGCCGCTTTTAGACGAGCGCGTGGCTTCCAAAATCCTGCGAGACGGGATCGGACGAGACGCCGCCGCGAGTCACGCGCACGGGATGGGGAAGCACATTCTTTTCAAGCCGCGAACTGACCAGGAGTCTGATCGGGGTAGGTCGTTCGTGGCTTGAAAAGAATGCGCATCCCCCTCCCGTGCGCGTGACTCGCGGCAGCGTCTCGTCTGATCCCGTCTTGCGGGATTTTGGAAGCCACGCGCGAGCGCACCGCGCGTTTGTCTAAAAGTGGCCTAACATTTACTCACCAGCAGTTACTCTGAGGTACAGGGCAACCTCGTTATAACGCAGGTCGTCATAGCGCACATCCAGTTATAATGTAATGTGCTCCCAATGTGTCTCATCCAAAATACAATATCATTTGTTTTATTATTAATTATTATAATAAACACTTGTATAGCACCAGCTGTGTACCTGGCAATTTACAGAAAAATGAGATGGACACGGTCCCTGCCTATGGCTTACAATCGAAAAGACTCAGAGGGGGGAGACAAGGAGAGGGGACATAGAGAGAGACAAGGGACAAAACATTCAAGTGGATGCGAAGTCTCAGGTGCACGTGCTTGGCTTGGTTGCAGTTAGGGGGAGGGCAGGCTGTAAATGTTGAGAGGAAAGTTCTACTAAGCGTCGGGAAAGGTGGCGAGGAAGAGGTGGGTTTTGAGGAGGGATTTGAAGGAGCGGAGGGAGGGGGCAAGGCAGATGTGGGCAGGGAGGGAGTTCCAGGCATAGGGGGCAGCAAGGGAGAAGGGGTGAAGGCGGTTAGGGGAGCAGGGGAGACGAGGGAGAGCAAGGGAGGGAATAGAGGAGGAGTGGAGAGTGCGTGCCGGAGTCTGTAAGGAGATAAGGGCTGAGAGGTAAGGGGGAGCCAGGCTGTGAAGGGCTTTGTAAGTAAATACTAGGAGTTTGTGAAGGATTTTTTGGAGGAGGGGGAGCCAGTGAAGTGAGGAGAGGAAAGGCTGCACGTGGTCGAAGCACCGGGCCGAGTGGATGACCCTAGCAGCGGCATTTTGGATAGAGATAAGGGGGGAGAGATGAGAGCGGGTGAGGCCAGCAAGGAGGAGGTTGCAGTAGTCAAGGCAGGAGATGACCATAGCATGAACAAGGGTTTTGGCTGAGGAGACAGAGAGAAAGGGGCGAATCAGAGCAATGTTACAGAGGGCAAAACGAGAGGACTTGGCAACAGAGTCGATGTAAGGTTTAAGGGAGAGGTGAGTATCGAAGACGAAGCCCAGGCTACGGGCTTGGGGAACAGGATGGATGGTGACTCCATCAATGAGGATGGACAGAGAAGAGGGGGAGGAGGGGAAGGGAAGATGACAATTGCAGAGAAATTAAATCAGTTCTTTGCACACAGACACTCTAACACTGCTAAACTGGGTGTTACATTTTATTATACAAATTCCAGGGCTGCAGGTGTGCTCTATGGGTGCCCTGCAACATGTATAATAAAATGTAACACCCATTTTATCAGTGTTAGCGTGTCTGTGTGAAAAGGCCGTTGTCTAGCAATAGAAACAGGATTCCTTCACACTGAGTGGTGAGAATGCACTGGTGGCAGCTAGGAGCCTTTAAAAACCAAATGGTTTTAAGACAAAGCTACATAGTTTTTGGAAAAGAGGGAACAGAGAATGCTGCTGATGATGATAGGTAGACTTTAGTTAATTTTTATGTGGATTTATTGCTTTATGGAAGTGATTGAATTAGTAGCACTGGCAGAAACCCTGGCTCTGTAAAAGCTTCCTGACACCAGCAGAGCTCTCTGCCCGTGCACCGCAGTCTTGACCGTTAGGAGTGCCGGTTACCGAAGCTCCAAGCCTTTCTCTAGAGCAGAGGCTGGGAAGCACACAAAGCCAGGGCCGTGATCCTGCCATCTGACCGTGAAGGGACGCTAGGATGAGACCACTCAGCTCTTTTCCCTCGGGGATCTCCGTCAGGATTTGATCTCGAGCACCGCGAAGGGAAAGGCCAGTGTGTGACCCGATTTGACTAGCATGCTTCCAAAATATTGCAAGGTAAGTGCTGGGGTTAAAGGAGCAGTTTGTTGATGGAGGCCGAGACTGAAAGCAAACTAGAAAGGATCTTGCTGCTTCTTCATTACCAAGTCACACAGAGGGGCCTTAGAGCAGGGACGTCTTTAAATATGTGTGGCCAGTTCAACTGCAAGCCCTAGGAGGGACCCTACCAGGGTATCTGAGTGCACCAACCCTCAGTGAGACCCGCTTTAGAAGGGATCCCACCAGGGTCTTAGTGCATAGACCTACAGAGGGCCCTGTGCTAAGAGAGACCCCACCAATGTGTTTGCAATGTCTAAGCACAACATTTGTCTCAGAAGAAGTGATAGCAGGAAAGTTCTGTTACTCCCAGCAAGGAGGGTGTTTCCAGGTTCAAATAAGACCCTTCTCTTCGTGAGTGCAGCAGAGCTGTGGCTTTCTCCAGAGAAGCAAGACAGAACAGGGGAGCCACCAGCCGCATGCTGTGCGGATCCAGTAGCTGACCCCCGAACGGACCAAGTTCGGTCGAATTCCGAACTTCCGAACCAAGTTCGGCCATTCAAAACCAGGTTTTTGGGTGTGTGTTGCCACTAGGGATGGGCGAACAGAACGGAGTTCGGAAATTCGGTTCGGTTTGAAATTCAAGTTCGGTTCGGAAGTTCAGTTTGGTCGACCGAACAGACCGAGTTCGGTCCAAACTCCGAACTTCTGAACCGCGTTCGCCAATCCCTACTATGTACAAATTTCAGAACAAGTAAATGTTGTATAGGGATGCAAGTGTAACCCTGTCAACTCTGGTAGGGTGGGGTTTAGAACTAGAAACTTCAGTGTTTATCTGCATGAGCCTCTATCCTCTAAGCCGAAAGTCCCGAGTCCTTCAGCTCTGAGAATAGCAGGCTCATGAACCTGTGAGTGGTTAGCCACCACACACCACTAGAGGGTGCTGCACTCTGCACCTACCCTCTCTGAGGCTACACAAGGGTGATGCTTCATGAGGGAACCAAGAAGCAACTTTTGAGAGGCATTTTATTCTCATCTCCAATCCCTGCCCAGCTCCGTGGCGGGCAATCGCTGCTGCCACACTGTGGGCACGTGCAGGGAACCAGCCAGACGGCAGCTGGGGCGAGTCGAGGCACCGCCCACATGAGCAGGTGCCTGGCCCTGCCTCCCTCCTGCGGTCGTACTGAAAACCCACCCCTGGCCGTGACGTGGCCATGCGCTCAAGGCCCCGCAGTGTTGCAGCACATGTGACAAGGTAAGGCAACTGGGGTAAGGCTGATCCATGACGCATCCTCAGAATTTTTCCAAGGGCACATTGTGAGGCAGCCAGCTGCTTGCCCTGGGGCAAGAGGAACATCTGGCGGGTGCTGGCCCACACGATGCACTACATTACGTGGCTTATTTGTCCCGGGAGGGTGAGGCTGCCTAAAGTGTGGTGTTCTCCCCAGCCTGTCTAGTGTGTCTGCACCCACAGAGTAGCACCTTGCTCCTCCAGTTGTGCCTTTGAATTCAGCGTTACTACTCATGGTGTAAGGTGCTATTCAGTGCAAGGGGATTTCATGGATTAGTACCTAGTTACTCCTTTGGTACTTATTCTAGTCTGCAGAGGGCTTGTATCTCTTTCTCCTCATTTCGCTTAAAACGTTCATTTGCTGCCACCATTATTTCAGCCTTTAAACCTGAAAGGAAGAGTTTCCTTTTCACCTCATTCACCCCAACCGCAGGTATTTCCCCAGTGGTTTTACAGAGCCGTTGTTCTCCCATTATTACCAGGATTGAGCCTCACTTAATGCCATTTTTCTTCAGCAGGCCCTTTGAGTCCGTCTCTTTGGAAATTTCATTTAGATAACTTGTAATTCATTTAACAATTTCCCTCACTTATTATAGCTGTTCCGTAGTTTCCCTTTTATTAAAAGTTACCGCATCGCCCTAAGCAAGGCAGTTTGTTTGATGAATTTCTGCAGAGTTGTTCCCAACAGACAGATTTTTTTTAAATGTTTTTAAAAGACCCAAAATTACATTCTAATCAAATTTAGCAACAGCTCTCGGGGAACGAAGAAGAGAATACATTTGCCTTGGGACCAAAGACCTGAGAAAGCACCAAAAAAAAAACCCCTGAAGCCAGTCATCCAGAAATGTTAGCTGGCTCCACATTCCATGCGTGCTCAAGTGGCTGCAGACAGAACCTAGAGAAGCTTGATCTTCTTCTTTCTGAGCGAATGGCAAAATTCCTGTTGGCATCAGCTGCTGCAGTGTAGACTATACTTAACTAGAACTCTGGCAAATTTAATTAAACTTAGAGCGCGTCATTTGGGATAAAAGCCATGAATGCTTTTGATAGTTGGCCGACAACATTCATGTTGTTGATAACAGCAAACACTTGAAATTAAGACTAAAGTCTGCTTCGTTGATGTAACGAGCTAGGAACCGCTGATACGCATTGTGTTACTTAGGCATGGAAGTGTTTATAGGGCTGGGGCCCATAATAAACATTTGCTTTTGTTGTTGTTTTTTAAAAAAAGGCTTCCTAACATAAGCAAACATTAAGAATGAATAAGTGATAACAAGTAACTGCTTTTATAATCAGCTTTAAATATATTTATTTTAAAATGTACATAAATAAATTCATTGTCTTGTATATGTGAGGGATGTGCCTGCCCTCCACCCTTAGGTGGCGCCGTACTAAGCTGTTGGAACGGCCCGGCTCACTGCTTCTACACCAGAGCCCCCGTTTTTACTAACCGTCTCTCCTCTCTGTTCCCAGATCTATTTGGCACCAGGTTCGCCTGCAGGGTAGGCTGCAGGTCCATGGTTGCCCCCTCTCTGCAGTAGCCACACTGTGACCACATTTAGTTAACTGAGAGAAAGGTTTATCTAACGGAATAGGTAAAGTATCTGGTTCAGAGTAACTTACAGGAAAGAGCAAATATAAAACTAATACCAAAAAGAACTAACCCACTGCTAGACCCTGCCTCAGGCCTTACTTACAGACGCTCTAGCCCCCGTGTGCATCCAGGGCGCTTCCCAGATGGGTACAGCCACTTGGTGCCAAAGTCCCTGGCAAGCTCCCTTTCATAATGCTTGGGTGGTGACTGCCCCTCGGCAGTCTCTTAAAAGTCTTCGGCCGAATACCCGGCATTCCTCTCCAGACATGACCTCTTGAGGTTCTTTTGCTGGTCAAAAGCCATCTCCTTTGTTGTGGGAGCGGATGTTCTCATTCTCTGACTGATTCATCGCTGGCAGGGCAGGGTTGATGGCCTCTCTACTCCCATCCCTGGTACTTGAGGTGCCTGCCCAGGACCATCGTGACTGTCCTAGTGCATTACAACAACCCCCAACTAAGAAATGGCATGCTATTGTCTTTTACACAGATAGCACATAGTACGGCGCCGAGGTGTAGGGTACAGTGAGGATTCACACCTGGGGAAGGGACCCCCCCCCCCCCAACATCCAGAACATAGCCCAGTTCGGTGATCTTCACAGTATGTACATAATTTAATGCACCAACCAGTCATTATAAATTCTGTTTTGTACAGGATTCCCGCATCCACTATCATCATCATCATCATCATATAATCCTCTTTATTTTTATACAGTGCCCCTGCCATGGCACTTGAAGCACTTTACATCTACCACCACAACTTTTAATCTTCACAGCAACCCTGTGAGGTAGGTTAGGCTGAGAGAATATTGTGACTGGCCCACGGTCACCCAGTGAGTTTCTAGCTAAGGTGAGACTTGTAATACATTACGCCAAACTCTGCTATTCTATTTTGTGCAAAGACCTCTGTGGCTCTCGTAATCTCTTAGTGCCTCCTAAGAGTGTGTTAAGTGGCATGATTGACATCTGTCACGTGATTCATTTTCTCTCAACCCCTCTCCCCATAGGGAGATTGCATGGGGATTGTGGGAAGTTTCTTTGGTAGGTAGGGTATGAGAGTGTGGGGGGGACTAGAGTGTGGTGCTTCCTTTGATCACAAACTGAACATGAGTCAGCTATATAATGCTCCTGCAAGAAAGGCTAATACCATTTTGAGTTGTGTCAACAGAAGCCTTGTTTCTAAGAAGCAGGAAGTTATAGTACCACTTTACTCAGCTCTGATAAGACTTTCTCTTGCAGTACCTCTGTATTCAGTTTTGGGCTCCACAGTTTAAAAACGATGTTGACAAATCACAGTTCAAACACAGTTCAAATTATTTATTAAAACGTGACCATTGGTCATTGTTCAAATACAAAAGGACACAAAATACACAAACACGCATATAAAACGACATACACACAATTCAACAACTCGCCCCCCTACTCCCAGACAGTGGGAGTTAAAGCGGGGAAACTTAAGTAACTGAAACTTCTATTCCCTACTTTACCAATCGTACATTTAAACAAAATTAAATAACAGATTCTCCAAGGGATATACCAACCAGGGGCTTAAATTGCAGAAATGTATCGCTCATCTTGAATACCCTCAACAGAAACCTCATAAAGCTAACAGTAACTTCCAGGTGGGCATCCCGCAAAGCCACAAATTCCAGAAACCTACCAGATTCCCCGGGGTGGCTATCAATAAATGACTGCAGGAATTGTGAACGCAGAGTATCATGAAGTCTGCATTCAAATAAAATATGGTGGATAGACTCTGTAACCTGACGGTCAAAGGGGCATAATCGTTCCTCATAGGGGATCCCTTGAAAACGCCCCGATAGAACACTAGTCGGTAAAGCGTTCAACCTACCGCAGAGAAACAAAAATTTCCCCCTAAAAGTAGCAGTAGTTAACAAATACTGGGCCATACATCCCAACTGGGGAGCCACTGCACCGTAATCCTTCATATGCGGTGAATCGGCAACTGCTGTCAATTCCTCCTGGTAGTTTATATCCCTGGATCTAGTCAAAATCTCTCTCCTAGCTGCAGCATACTCCTTAGCCCCCAAATAGGCTTCTGAGAACCCAAGATGGGCAACATGCTTTAGTACAGACTTATGCCAAGAATTGACAAGGAATCCTGAAAGACAAGGCTAACCAAACTATCCAGGGAGGTCCTAGATTTCTTCAACCAATACAAGGACGCTTGCTCCCAGGCCATGGCCGACCACCCGCATAGCCCGGTCTCCAACCTTATGGCAGCAGCAGGGGAGGCATTAGGTACTTTCAACAGTTGTCTCAAGAAACTTGACTATACTGTTTAAATCCTTATTAGACAAGGGGGCCCAGAGCTCTGCCCCATATAAAAAGGAAGCTCTGGCCTTGGTTTCAAAGACCTTAACTGCAGCATTAATATTCCTCCTGCCAGTGCCCGTGAAAAATCGCAATATGGCTTGCGAGTGGTTTCTTGCCGTTACTTCTGCTCTCCCAATATGTGCTTTCCAGCAGCCAGTTGTGGAAAAAAGGAGTCCCAGATAACTATAGGACTTTTGCTGTTGAAGATGCATCTCACCTATGGGCCACCCAAGCGTCCGTCTAGCCCCAGTAAACACAAGGACATTCGATTTGGCATAATTAATGTTCAGATGGTTGTCTGTACAATAATCTTTAAAGGCAGCCAACTGTCTCAGGAGTCCCACCCTTGTCTGGGACAGGAGGACCAGGTCATCGGCATAAAGTAAGGCGCCAATGGACTTAGAAGCCAACTTGGGTGGGAAGAAATTTTCCTGCTGCATAACTGGGATAACATCATTAATAAAAAGGTTAAACAGGGTTGGCGCCAAAACGCAACCCTGTCTAACCCCCCGCTCAACTACTACATCAGATGATAATTGACCCTCCTGGTCCACCTTGACTGCCGCCGTGCTGCAGTTAAGGCCTGCATTAGGCAACAAAGCCTACTATCAATCCCCAAAAGAGTCAGTTTAGCCCATAAAAGGGATCTACAGACCGAATCAAATGCCGCCTTAAGATCTAAAAAGGCGGCATACCGTTTCCCATTGGTGGAACGATATTTCTCAGTTAGGTGCAAGAGCACCAGGCAGTACCTCTGTATTCAGTTTTGGGCTCCATAATTAAAAAACGATGTTGACAAATCTGGAAAAAAAACAATGTTGACAAATCTGAAAGAATTTCAAGGAGATCAGCAAAGATCAGCAAGGTGTGGCAGGACATGAGACTGGGCTCAGTGGCTAACTGGAGCCAGCTGGGTCTGGGCATGGTCAGCCTAAGACCTAAGACGGTGTGCTGTGGAACTCAGTGAGATCATGCCAGAGGAGGCAGAAGCTAGAGGGGAGCTCTGTCTGTCTCATAAGGGCTGAGTCAGCCCAAAGTCAGAAGCTTCACCTAGCGAGTTGGACTATTAGTGAGGCTGACCAGCAGCGGGCCTATTGGAAAAAGCCACCCAAGACTTATTGGTATGCACTATGGTGATGGTGGACTTATTTTGGTGAAGATACTTAGGGTGCCAATCTGGCACAGATGCACCCCTCGAGGGTCCACACTGTTACACAAGGGGGACTAGAATTTATTTATTTATTTAAACTTACATCCCACCCTTCCCCTAAGAGCAGGTCACAGCCTAAAAACCATATCCAAACAGAACGGCATAAATAGGTAGCAAATTGCTATCCCCTTTTTTTAATAAACCAACAAAACACCAGTCCAACCCCTATCCCCATGTGCCAAATGCTTGGCTGAAAAGAAAGGTTTTACATTGCCTCCAGAAAATGCCCAGGCTCCGGCTTTGATGAACCTCGAGGGGAAAGGAGTTCCACAATACAGGGGTAACCACCGAGAACACCTCTCTGCAGTTGAGCCTGATGGGCAGAAGATGGTGATTTTGGGAGACCGCAGGGATTGCAGTAGAACATTGGAATACAAGTCATATAAGCGTCCCTCCCAACAGTCCCTATTTGAGAGGGACAGTTCCTCTTTGGGTGCTGAATCCCACTGTCCTACCCTTTTTCAGGGGTCAAAGTCCCTCTTTCAGCAGAGAGACTCGGGCATCTCTTTCCTAGTTGCCTCCCAGGAAAAGCACTTGAGAAGACAATGGTGAGACAATGGAATAACAACAATAACAAAACTTTGGTGGAATGAGAAGCAGAGAGCCCCTCTCTCTCTTTATGCACTTGGATTGTTGAGAGATGTGTAAAGGGAAAAGAGTTTATTTGCTAAGGGAAGAGCTTATTAGCCAAGGAGATGGCGCCTGTCCCTCCTCAGCCACTTTGAACCGTTGGGAGGTATGTATGAGGAAAGGCTGACAGCACTGGCATGTTTAGACCAGAGAATAGAAGACTGAGGGCAGAGGGAAACATGTTGATGTTTTCAAATATTTTAATGGATGCAATAAAAAAAAAGATGGAGAACTTCTGCGCTCCATTGCCATGAAGACAGGACAAGAAGCAACAATCTTACATTGCAGGAAGGTATTTTGAGGTTAAATGTCAGGGGAAATGGCATGACTGTTAGAACAATTCAGCTGTGGAGCAGATTGCCATGGGAGGCTGTGGAATTTCCTTCCCTCGGGGTTTCCAAGGAAAGACTGGATAGACACCTGCCAGGGATGCTATCCTGCAGGGGGTGGGACTAGATAATAATTAATAAGTAATCATAGTATTTTATTTGGATAGTCCCCCACCCCCGAATGGTGCTCAGAACACTTCACAACATTGGGTATTTTCAGACGTGACAGGGCGGCATTCGCCCCGCCACGGAATCACCCAAATGATTCCCCGACGGAATCCCGCCGTCACGGCCAGCAGATGTGCTGGCCGATTCCGGCGGAGAATCTGGGGGGGGCGGGGCTGCACAGTGCAACTTGCGGCCGCACAGTCCCGCCTCCCCCCACACTCCCCCGGCCGCCCGCCCTCCGGGAGACAGGCGGGCACCGTGGCCAATGCGGCCGTAGCACCCGCCCGCCCCCCGGGGCATTGACCACGGTGGTTCTGATTCCGGGACATGGTCAGGGGACATGGTCAGGGCTCCTCTGGGCAGGAGGGCCGTTTGCGTGGTCAAAGTGATTCCCGTCCCGGTCGTGATTCACGGGGGTGAACATCTGGCGGGAATCGCGGCTGGCCCCAACAGACGTTACGAGCTCACGGTCCCCATATGGGAACTGAGCGCAGCTCCGCAGTACGCATGATGGGTGGGAAGGCACGTGTCTAAAAACACCCAATCCATTTGACACCTCATCGAGCAGGGCCTGGAAACCTTTTTTCTCCTGGGGCCACTTTGAAAATTATTTATTATTAATTAATTATTATTATTATTATTAACAAGCATCTATATAGCGCAAGCAATGTACCTGGTGCTTTACAAAGTAATTGAATGGTCATGGTCCTTGCCCTAGGGTTTACAATCTGAGAGACGGGAGGGTGGGGGATGAAGGAAGGGGAACAGAGGGAGAGACAAGGAGTGTAACGTTCACAAGGATGCGAGGTCCCAGGTGCATGCGCTTGGCTTAGTTACATCAAGAATGATGGCTGGTTGGTCCATGTGGTGGGGATATGAGTACACAGAGCTCAGGTAACAGATTGTTCTGGATGGAGGGTATCAGTAGGAGTTAGGTGAGGGGAGCANATTGTACTGGATGGAGGGTATCAGCAGGAGTTAGGTGAGGGGAGGGAGGAGTCGGGGAGGGTAGAGCGAAAGAGGTGGGTCTTGAGGAGGGATTTGAAGGTACGAAGGGAGGGGGTGAGGCAGATGTGGACAGGGAGGGCGTTCCAGGCATGGGGGCAGCTAGGGAGAAGGGACGAAGGCAGTTAGGGGAGCAGGTGAGGCGAGGGAGGGTGAGAGAGGGGACAGAGGAGGAGCAGAGTTCACGGACTGGATTATGGAGGGAAATTAGCGCAGAGAGGTAGAGGGGAGCAAGGTTGTGAAAATGACTACAAAGGTTCAAGGTCTGCATAGAAGTTGAGGGTGTAAGTGGCAAGGGGGGTTCACTCAGGAAGAAGACCATCTAGATCATGGATCTACCCCCTATCCTTGTGTGCATGCCCTTAGCTTGGCTTCCTTGCCATGAGAACAGGGTTTTTTTAGCCCTTGGTGATAGGAACTGGGTGCAGAACCAGGAACGGGAAAGGGGCCACGTAAAAGCTAGCGGTAGGCCATGTTTGACCCCGAGGCCTGAGGTTTCCCTGCGCTGTAGTCGAGTTTTCTTTATCTTTGGTGTATTATAGATAGTACCTTCTACTCTGATTGCTGGAGAGCAGTTGTTCAAACACAGGTCCATGCATCAGATGTCTACATATTGTTTTAATAACAGTTCCGAGAGATGTTTCCAGTGTCCCTTGATGACAGAACAACGGCAGCAAAGCTCTCTGTGGGGATGGTGGGCGGCTGCTGAATCAACTTGTTTCTGAAGCCAAGCCTATTTGTTTTATTTAGAGCAATCTCCGTAGATTCAGGACAGTGCAATGAATCTTCACCTGCCTCCTGTCAGCTTCACTTTCACTTAGAATAGATACCCTGAATTTGTCCCGTATCCCCCCCCCTTCTTGCTATTTTCTCTCTCCTTGCGAAGAGAATGGCTTTCATCCTCTTTATCCTAATCTGGGCGGGTGCGCTGAAGTTGATCCTTAACAACACAAGGGTCCTGTCATGCTCCTGCGCCTCTTCCTCGCTCTGCTAGCAGCTGTATTTACTCCAAGCAACGCTAGGCAAATAAGACCTAATCAAGACATTTAACTCCGCTGCCTTGTATTTCAGCCAGTGCATCTGATTCCCTGCCACCAAGAATATTGCTGCTGCTGGGCTTGCATGGCAAGTCTGATCAGCTGTGATGGGTTACCCTTCACCAAGCCAGGACAGCAGAATGAATTGGCTTAAAAGTCATTTGGGTCCCATCATATTAAGCCAAAAAAGTGGAGGCGTGAGTCTCTGTCTTCTGCACTCATGAAGCCTGGATGTGCAGAATAATGCTCACTCTTCAGTCCTCTGTTTTACTATCGTGGCCCTCTCTAAATACAGCTCTGGTTATATTGAGACCTGCTCCTGGACCCTCACCCTGATGGCTATCTGTGCTCAGATACCACCCACTTCGGGGGGATTCCGCCATTGCACCTTAAGTCGGCAGGTGATCAGGCCTTTGCCGTGGCAGGCCCCGCCGTGGGAAACTCACTCCCTGAGGATATTCCTCTCAGCTTTTCGCTCCTCAGCTTCAAAAAGCACCTGAAGACTCTTTTATTTTCCTCCTTGGAGAATCTAACGGCTGGTTCCCCTTAATGTATTTTTTTTTCCCCATCCCCCTTTGCTTTCCGCTTTTTAACCGCTTTTAAATAGATTTTAGTTTTTTATTGTATTAATTTTATGAAGCACTCCAAGTGCCATTTGGCAGCGGAGGCTGGCTTCATAAATCAACCTGCACAGTCTGCAAATTCTCCTGGACAAAAATAAGTATTCTCCTGAGGGGCTTGGAGCAGGCTACTAGCAACCCTCTCTTCGGCCTTGCAAATAGCAGCATTCACACGGGACTCCACTGCTGCTTTATTCTAAACAGTGTCGTTTTTACTTGCAGTGGTAACCAAACACTGCAAGCCGGGAAGGCTAGCAGACAAGTAGTTACCACCCTTGCAGAAAGGCTGACTCATCATGAGTCTGTCTCAATGGGGGAAGGATCAGACTTTGAATTTGGGCAAGCTAGCTGTTCCAGGGATTTGTGAGTCAAAACATACCTGGCTTTGATCAATAGGGTTTAATTTCCTAAGTAGGAGGACACTGCTCTGTTTGCCTGTTAGATTGTCTTCTATTCCTGGGATTGTGAACATACAGGGGGACTGGGGAAATGCTACTGTTCTGCTTCCATTATGGATTTTTCTCATAAGGAATAAACCAGGATATGCAGCCCCCTCTTCCCCATAAAACCCCCTCAGTTACTATCTCATGCCTCCCTATTTAGGGGGGGACAGTCCGCCTTTGGGTGCTGAATCCCACTGTCCATTTCCAGGGGACCAAAGTCCCTCTTTCAAGAGAGACAGACAGATAAAAATACCAGAATTCAATCCTAGGCACCTCTTTCTTGATTGTCTCTCAGGCAAAGCACTTCCGAGGGCAATGGGGTGGTGATGGAATGACAAGCTGTTCAGTGGAATAAGAAGCAGGAGAGCGTCTGACCCTCTTTATGAGATCGACTTTGTAGCCCATGTATTTTTTCGCTGTCCAGCATTTGCCGAGTTAAGGAGGAAATATTTGAAGATAGACCCTGCTAATATTCCTGATTGGCAGATTCCAACCTTGCTGCAATGATTTCTTAGCCCATTAGATTCAGGGCCGACAAGATCTGCGGCAAATTTTTGCATGGCGGCCTCGTCGTTAAGACAAACCCTCCTTACTGATTTTGGCAATTTGACAACAATTCCTTAGCTTTGTATGTGGTTCAAACCTTAGCCCTTTGAGTTTCTGGGTTGGTTATGGTTTGATTTTGCCGTAGCTAAGTCCTTATGGTATTGACCCCTAAGGGTTAGGTTTTGCGTGCCATTTCGTCAGTGGTATTTTGGAGTTGTTACTGTGCTTAATAATGGAAGGGTCTAATGTATGTAAATATGGAATGTTTTTATGTACCCATGGATGGATTTGATGATAGGAACAGTGTTGGTTAATGTTGTACTGGATTTGTTACGGTCAATGGCCAACCATAAATGATGATAATGCTGATTGATTGATTGATGATGAAGACCCTCTTTATGCCCTTGGAATGTCGGGAGGTGGGCAGGCGCATATGTTACATGCATGAGGAGGCCAAGCTTATTTGCTCAGGGGTTCCTTATTGGTCAAGTGGCAAGGTTTGTCCCTTTTTGTCCATCTGGCTCATACATCCTCCACTGACCAGTCTTACTTGTTATAGTGCCCAGAGCAAAGGATACAGACAGCACTTTCCTACTTAGGTTGTATCTCCCCATGCTCTGATGTACAGAAGGAGCATCGTTTAAACCCAGACTAAGAAGAGGTTTGATATCCGCTATCAAGAGGATTGATATCTTGAAACTCTGCAGAGTTAGAAATCAGAGTTTTAGACCTCCTGGAAAGAGTGGCACTTTGAGTTTACCAGAAGGACATGACATTTGCTTCCGAGTTCTAAACCTGAAAGGACACAAAATATTGGACTTTAAAGTCTGGTCGTTTTTTGTGTTGTTTTTTTAAAAAAAGCTCATTCATGCCACTCTGCGGGGTACTTTTGCATGGATTTGTTTTCTCGCCCTCTGAGCTACACACAGCTGGATTTACGCTAACCGAGAAGAACATAAAGAAGTGTCATCTTTGGTTGGACCAATGGTCCATCTAGCACAGCATCCTGTCTCTGACTGTGGCCCTCTTCTGTTCCTTCAGGGACGTGCAGACAGGTCAGAGTTGAGTGTTACCCATTTCCTGCTAGTCACTCTCAGCCCCTGACACTCAGAGGTCAAATCCCCTCACCAACATGACTAGCCACTAATAAGGATCAATCACCATGGCATCTGGCTTGATGAACTTCTTAAAATATTTGTAAAACAGCTTTTTTCAGTAATATATGGGACACAAACAGAATGCATGATAGCATTCTGGGTAAAATATTTCATTTGCACCTGTTTGGACTGACCTGCAGAATTTATCACTTATAAAAGAATAAGACCATCCCAAATTTAGGCCAACAGAAACATTTAGAGCCTCCCCCCGTGACCCCACTCCCGACATGCAGAGACATAGAGATGGCTGCATATCCTAATAGCATGCTAATTAGATAGTAAGTCATAGTGGCTCAGCAGGGCTTCCTGTACATAACATGAATCTTTGAAAATAAGTTTAAATAAGTTTAAAAAACAAACAAACAACACTGCAGTTAATCAAACTACAACTTTATCAAAATGCCATTTCATGGGCTTATTAACATCCATATCATTAACCTTAGTTTTCGCAGCTGCTGCTCAGTTAATTAAACCCACAAAGGCAGAATATAAATTGCCCTTTAAAAACAGCAAGTTTGGTTTAAAAAAAATAAAAATGCAAACTGCATTAATTAGCTGACCAGTTAATTTTTGTTAGAAGTGTTTTTGTTATTTTTCTTGTCCAGCTGTGAGGAAATTGATACCAGGAGATCACTTGGCTAAATTTGATCAGATTTAAAACGTCAGATTTAAAACATCAGATTTTAATTTACATGATTCACTGGAGTGACTTTGGGATGAGAGTGGAGATCTTTCACCCATTTCTGGTGGGTGCATTGTGGTCCATGAGACATTTATGAAGTCAGAGGACTTGTGGCCAGATGATGTTGCTAAGGCGAAGAGTGTAACTGAGGTTTATAGAAGGTTTAGATCAGTTCTTAGAGGATAAGCCTATGACTACTAGTCAGGTTAGTCAGGGGACATAACATCTGACTGTTGGGAGCAAGTATTAGGGAATGGATCCCTCCATTATGACCTGTTGTGCATTTCCCTGAAGCAGTCAATATTGGCCATTGTTGGGAGACAGGCTGTTGGGTTGGATGAACCATTGGTCTGACTCGGTGTGGCACTTCTTATGTTTTTAAGTTCTTACAACAGTAGTCTGTTGGTTAAAAAAGTGATGGAACCCCACTCAGGATTCTTTAAACTGCCCTTCATCTGTTTCTCAATTGTGCTTGCTAAAAGAAGGTAACAAAACCTAGGTACATGCTGTTAGGAAAGGGGACAGGGCCAATCTGCTTGCTCCATCCACCTTCCTTTTGGTACCAGCATGCCTTAAAAACTGCTGGTACCCAATCAGGAAGCTGGGAGGGAGGGCCAGAAGTTGAAGAAAGACAAACATGGAGAAGGGTGGCGTTACAGATAAGCGGCACAATGGAGTGGGCGTGGCTATGTCAAGAGCTGAGAAGAGACACGGAGAGAAAAGCAGGCAGGAGATAGGCCAAAGCGGTGGTGCCAGCAGTTGGGCCAGTGCTCCAGGAAGCCGGGGGTTGGGGGTTGTGGGGGCTGTCAATTAAGGCCAAGGCCCTGTAGAAAGAGTAGAGGTGGCTTCCAACGGCAAAGCCTGACTCTACACTGTAAACACTCCAGGCTATACCTCCCTGAAGGGAACAGAATCTGTTTGCAAAAACTGGAAACAGGTTTGGAAACTACCACCCTTCTGGTACGTTTGGAAATGAGACTGGGGTCCAGGTCGACTCTAGCCAAAAACAGAATAGCCCCTCGCTCCTTTAATAAACCTTCTTGGGGTAGGCAAGAATGAAAGGGAGAGAGATCACAGGATTGGCCAACTGAACACGGAGTGCTGTCTTCTAATTGTTTTTGTTGCAACAAAAGAGTGGGTTCGGAGGTACACTCTGCATTAAGCTACAAAATGGACATGAGGTTAATTAAGCTGCTCACCTCTCCTTATCAGTATATCCGGAGGTGATAATGGAATACAAAGGAAAGGAACCCTACCCTTCCAATTACGGAAAGAGAATAATCCTGCTGGATCATTTATATTCAGTGCTCTGAAACTTGAAGAAACTACAACCCAGCCTTGGTCTTAAAGGAAATTGGCCATGGGCTTTATTTCTAAAAGTTCAAAGGACTGCTGGAGCACCTGCCTCTGCTAACCCCTCTGAAACTCTTGAGCATGTGACACCTATATTTGGGACCAATACGGCAACCTTACTTTCTGTATGTTACGGTCAGAATCAGCAGACAAGGTCCAGTAGCACAAGCCACACATAAGATGTACCATTCAGTAACATCTCCAAATAAAGTCCCCCTGCCCCTTACAACTGTTTTTCAGAACTCTTCCTCTGTAAAGTCAGAGACCGTAGATCAAGGGTGGGAAATGTCAGACCCAGGGGCCAAATACAACCCACAGCTAGTTTGTATTTGGGCTGCCTTTACAGTTCCTGGACCTGGCCCCTGGTTCCAGTTCCCTCAAGTACTAAAAGACGGAGCTCAGGGAAAGGGAGCAGAGAGGAGGGCATGCACTCAAGGACAGGGAACAGATCTATGGTCTGGGGTTTCCTCTTCCTGAACACTCCCAACCCTAGCTTCTGCTCAAAGATTGTACCAATTTTCAAAGTGACTCCTGGTTGGAAAAAGGTTCTCCCCTCCCTGCCCCGCCCCTACATACTATGGCCATGATCCGACAACCACTTACTCCGATCCAGTCCCTATGGGCTTCAATAGGACTAATCTGGAGTAAGTGGTTTGTGTGGGTCATGATCCACAAACTGCTTACTTCAAATTAGTCCTATTGACGAACCCAACAGTCCTATAGAGTCCAGCAGTAGGAGGCTGGCAAGAAGTCATTGAAGAATCCTAAAATTAATGTAACCTTCAAATAACCAAGAATTCAGTGCCCAATAACTTAAGTGGCTCCAGAATTGGAAACAAAGACTAGAAATCTCCCCCTTTCTAACGGGATAAATTTCCCATTTCTAAGTGTTGGATTTTACAATGGTGACATTGGAATATGGGACAGCTGTTACCATATTAAATGTTCCCCATCCTTTGCCTCAAGCACCTGTAATTTGGATAAGAGGGAGACTTTGCATTCACCGATATGTTGTTCAGTATTGCCCCAAATTACACCTGCTAGGGCAGGAGTGGGGATCCTCCAGCTCAGTGGCCAAACCCAAGCTGCAGCTGGTTTTTATTTGGGACCTTTCTAGTCCCTGGATCTGGCCCTTGGATCCAGTCCTTGCCCTCAAACACTGAAAGACTGAGCTCAGGGGAAGGGAGCAGAGATAGAGGCACAGACTCACGGGGTAAAAATAAACATGCAGTCGGCGTGCCAGCTACACACTCCGGGGGTAGGGGGGGCAGCCCTGGTGGGGTCGGACCAATCATGGGCAGCCAAAAACCCCAATCCCCAGCGTGGGATGGAGCCACTAACAGACTGGCCCGTGCTGGCCCACCTGGGTAGTCCTTGGCCAGGACTGTGGGCCCAAAATCCTCTGGAGGACGCATCCGGGCCAGTCTCCTACCCAGGCCGGGGGAGCACCAAGTCCACATCTAGTGGCTCCTTCCTTAATAAACCAGGTGGGCCAAAGCAGGCCCCCATCACATTTATTATCAGCCACAGATAGGGGATGGATCCCTGACACAGATCCATGATCTAGACCAGGGGCGGGGAACCCTTTTGAGGCCGGGGGCCACATTGTTGGTCCCCAAACGTGCTGGAGGCCGGACATCAAAATCAATTTTAAAAATCAATTAAACAATCAAAGCAAGTAAAATTATTACAATATTCACACACACACACACACACACACACAGAATACACACAGAGAGAATATACACACAGACAAACACACACAGAATACACACAGAGAGAATACACACACACACACACACACCACACACAGACAGAATACACACACACAGAATACACACACACACCCACACACCCACACACACCCCACACACAGAATACACACAGACAGAATACACACAGAGAGAATATACACACAGACACACACACACACACACACACACACACACACACACAGAATACACACAGACAGAATACACACAGAGAGAATATACACACAGACACACACACACACACACACACACACCCCATACACAGAATACACACAGAGAGAATATACCCACAGACACACCCCCACACACAGAACACACACAGACAGAGTACACACAGAGAGAATATACACACAGACACACACAGACACACCCCACACACACAGAACACACACACACATGCTGCCTCGCTCCCAGAATCACCTTCCCCAAGATCGGTGCTGGCCCCGTCCCTGTATGCAACAGCATTGGCGGCAGCGGCCCGCCCGAGAGTGCAGGTGCCCTGGCCCAGTGCCTGGAGGGGCAGCTCAGCGCCGGGGTGCAGGTAGCAGCAGAGCCCGGTGGCGCAGCATGGCATGGCGGGCCTACAGGGCTCTGCCTCCAGACCACACAGCAGCCACAGCCGGGCCCCAGCAACAGCTCCAGGCAGGTCAGTTAGATTAGGCCTTCCCCATTGCGTGTGGCCCGCAAAGCCCCACTCGGGCCACAGCAAGCCGGGAAATGGGCCGTACACAATGGGGAAGGCCTTAGAGATCAGCGCACCCCGGGAACAAGCCCCGCAGGCTGGAAGTGGACTACGGGCCAGACGAAGGTTCCCCACCCCTGATCTTAGACTCTCCACTTTCTTCTCCCATCCTTAGCCCTTAAGCAGCCTCACTCCCAGCTCCAATCCAGCCTGGGGAACTTGTACTAATTTTCAAAGTGGCCCACAGGAAGGAGAAGCTTCCACAGCCCCTAGGTAGAGAGACAGAAAACGCAGTCTGCAGTATTGAAGTAAGGGGAGCTTTGCAGTGAATCACATAGAGAACTCCAACCCAGCCCAAAGTATTCGTAAGGCCTGGGATTTCAGCACTTCCATGGGAAATTGTGGGAAAGCAGCCCACGGTGTGCAGCAGTCTTAAAAGAAGCAGCTCGTCCTTTCAGTGCTCTCTGCGTCGTGAGCTATTTATTTCACTTCTTCATACTCCGCCACATTCACTTATCTGGCAGTGGAGTTAAAGGAGAGGCCATAGCAAAGACTGGCCTGAAACCAGGGGCGTAGCTGTAACAGCCACACCACAGCCCATGAGTCTGGGGGTCCCACACACATGTCGAACGCATACGCACGCTGGAGAGGAGCGCGGCGCATACGCACGCTGGAGAGGAGCGCAGCGCATACGCACGCTGGAGAGGAGCGCGGCGCATACGCACGCTGGAGAGGAGCGCGGCGCATACGCACGCTGGAGAGGAGCGCGGCGCATACGCACGCTGGAGAGGAGCGCGGCGCATACGCACGCTGGAGAGGAGCGCGGCGCATACGCACGCTGGAGCGGAGCGCGGCGCATACGCACGCTGGAGCGGAGCGCGGCGCATACGCACGCTGGAGAGGAGCGCGGCGCATACGCACGCTGGAGAGGAGCGCGGCGTCCCACTAGGGAGCCCATTCCATCTTCTGCACCAGGGCCCATTCCCGCCTAGCTCCACCCCTGCTTCAGTCTCCCGGAAAGGAATACTCCTTTTCATCTCTTTGACTCATCCAAGGGTGGAAGTCACTTTACATCGAGTGACTTAGTGCCCCTGCTGATTTACAGGGAGTAGGCTTGAAATGAGTTGGCGTTTTTAAGTCCGACAACTGGTTACCGCAACATCATTTCAAGGTTTTCAAGGCCCTGAATGGTTTAGGCCCTGGCTATATTCAACACCTGCTCCTGGAACCTTGCCCTGATGGCTATCTGCACTCAGAAACCACCTGCTGTTTGGGAATCCCGCCCCCACACTTAAGTCAGCGGGCGATCAGGCCTTTTGTTGTGGTGTATCCCCTCAGTGTGGAACTTGCTCCTTCCAGACATCTCTCTCAGTTCCTTCCTCCTCCCCTTTAAAAAGCACCTGAAGAATTATTTATTCTCTAGGTGCTTTTACAGGATCCACTGTATTATATTATTATCTGTTCTTTCCAATTTACTTCCCCCTTTAAAATGGAGTTTAGGTTACATTACTGTGTTTGGTGAAGCACTCTGAGTACTATTTGGCCTGGTGGGGGAGCTATACAACTAAAATTATTATTAATTATTATTATTATTTTATTATTTAAATCCCCATCACTGTTTGACAGGCTGTTATTATTTTCATCCTTAAAGGTAGAATCTCCAAGTTGGGCTTGAAGCTCCATCACAGGGCAGTGCAAGAGAAGCAACTCTTACTATGCAGTTACGGTTTCCATTTCCTTCTTGGAGGAAATCCAGAAGGGGTGGGCTCATGCTGGTGGGGGTGGGGCAAATGAGGTATCAAACCCCTTTATGATGTAACCCCGTCCTTACAATGATATGATGTACATCGCTCCACAGGGCAAAGTTCCATTGGAAAGGGGGCAGGGCAAAGGGGCTGCCACACTCCTTTTCCAACATCACCCCACCCTTGTGGAGTGTCATGACGTTACGGTACTCCATAGGGGCGTGGCCACATCAGAAAGAGGCTGGGAAAGTCCCTACAGCCCACGCCCTTTTCTGACAGGACTGTCCTTGGAAGCCTCAGTTCTCCAGGTTAGCTACAGGTGCCCCTGGCTGACCCAGAGAAATTGGGACTTTCCCCAGAGCCCAAAGACCCTGGGCCAAAGTCTGGAGTTTGCCGGTAAAACCTGGAGAAGTGACAGTCCTGTATACGGTACATACCCCCAGAGCTGTTCGACTGAGAACTCTCACCAGTCCAATGAAAGTTCCTAATCTGCTAAAACCAAACAGATCAAGCCAGGCAGCCATTGACAGCCAAGAGAGCAGGGTGGGGTGCGGAAGGGGGGCAGCCAGGAGATGCTGAAAGCTCTAAAAAAAAAAGAAAAAAAGACAAGGTCAAAGTAACAACTGGGACGGATTGTGCTGTTTGGGCACAGATCCGAGCAAAAGTCAGTGTAGAGTCTTCCCTCCCAGGGGGGCATGGTGTGGCCCATACAGATCTAGGGACCAAAAAAATGACCTTTTCTGTCAGGTTTTCCCTTTCTCTTCAACCCCATGGATGCCTTGTTTAGGATTATCTATCCTCAGGATCTCTCTCCCCCTGTAACTAAGCCAGGTGCGTGCACCTGCAACCTCCCATGAATGTCTACCTGTCTCTCCCTATGGGCACCCCCTTTGTCACCCCCTTCCCATGTCCGTTCTAGAGTAGAACACCCAGAAGCCCAAATCTATGGCACCGGCCGGGGGGAAGAGGGGCGCTGCTATCCATCCGCTCAAGCGACTGGCAGCGGCTACTCTACTCTAGGCTAGGGGTTGCCCCGGGCAATGCCATAAAGTTGTGGGTGGCAGCCTAGAGCGTTGAGCGATCCGCTCGCAACTCTATAGTGTGGGGCACTGTAAGGGCAGACTGTGGGCCGCAGTAACCATCAGGCCATTTACAAGCAAAAAACCCCAAACAATAAAAATAAGTCATATAAAATTCCAATTAACACCCCAGCTCCCACCTCAACCCCAAGCTCTATCACTGCCTGCCCAAAACCTGGCCAGATAAATAGGTCTTACATTGCTTTCTGAAGAGGCTCCGGTTTTGGCGAACCTCCAAGGGAAGGGAGTTCCAAGGCTGTGAGGCAGCCACAGAGAAGCGCCTCTCTGTGGGCCCGTATTGCTTGAACCTGGTGCAGTGGTGGCACTTGTACAAGGGTGCCCCTGGCTGACCTAAGGGAGCATGGCAGAACATTGGGGGGGGGGGGGAGATATGGTCTTTCAGATACGCAAGGCCCAAGCTGTAGTTCCATGCAGCAAGGACCTAACCTAATGAAGCCTGGTTCTATGGAGGGGAGGAACACAACAATAAATGTAAGTCATGGGGAGTTTTTGGCTACCAAAGAGACCTTGTCTTCCTGCCAGGTGCATCCATTATGCATTTTTGGGTCCCTACTTACCTTTGGGCCTTGCTGCACCTCTGCCAAATGTGGTGGAAGTTAACCTGTGGGATCCCAAAATGATTAAAGGGGTTGCACAGAGAGAGAGACCCAGTGACTGCATACGTCTTCGTTGCACAAGCAATGAGCCTAATTATGACCGATACAGTATTGATCTCTTTTGTCTGCACTTCCTCAGGGCAGCAGGTCTGAAGAAATCCCAAGCCTTCTGTAAGGCCCAGGTAACTGAATTGTGTGTTGGGGGGGGGGGTTGCAAGGGGGGGCTAAGGAATTTTTCACCTCTGCTATCACTGCCACTGTAGCTCTGAGGACAGCAGCAACCTTTGTTCCAGGAGGACGAAGGCTGGTGGAGAGGAGACACAGCCTCAGATCCACCAGATTTCTTGAACTTAACATCCACACTGTTGTAGGGGAAAAAACCACAGAGCTGCATAATGTTATAGGCAAAACAAACTATTCTCAGACTCCAGATACCCAGATTTGTCCCACAGCAGTAAAACCACACATATTTTGGGACAGCTAGCATCCCCTATTCCTTCTGAGATGCAACAAGGTTTAGCATTCATATTAAGCCCAGAAGGAACTAGTTTGACCATCTAGTCCAGCCTCCTTTATAATCCAGTACATAGAATTCGACCCTCTAACTCCTCCATCTACCTTCGCTAACTGGCAGTGAAGCATATGTTTTAGGAAGACATCCACTGTCAACTGAAGGATTTGACGTGTTGGAGACTCCTCCACCAACACCCCTGCTGTTAAAACTTTGCATTAGTTTGATGTGAATATATCTTGCTTCTTCTCAGTACTGGTAGGTTAATTACTGTTCATCCTAACTGTACTTCCCAGATCCAAACATAATAATCGCTTAGGAGGAAGCATTTCTTATCCAACGGAGGAGGAAGATGCTTTGCTTTACAATCCTTGCATTACAGATGTATTAAAATTATAGCGCACACACTATGCAAAGCTTTGCAGAACTATCCAAAAGTGAGCAGTGAGCAAAGGGCAGGTAGAGCTCACTGGATTCACGTGGGTGATACATGTATTCTGCCGTCTTTGCCGACCTCAGCAGTTTCTTTCCCCCGGGAAACAAAGGTTGCTTCCTGTGATGCATATCTGCCGGCAATGTCATGCAGGTTTATAGATACAACCCCACATGGCCCAGTTTTCTGCAAGAGTTCCTCTCTTCCACTGGGGAGGACAAGGTAGCTAGGCTCCAGATAACTCGATACCAAAGATAGATACTAGTATTTATTTATTTTAGACTTATAGCCCATCATATCCTGAGGGTTCAGGGCGGGTTACAAAACATAACCAAAATACAATATATATGTGTCCCACCACACCCTAAAACACTACCCTCCTAAAGCCTATCCCTGCAAACCCCAGAGAGGCTGAAACCCTGGTAAACAACAGGATATTGAAGCCATTTGCCTTCCTCGGTTTCTGTGAGTGCTGGAAACACTGATCAAAACAAAGATGTCAGGTTCTCCGTGCACCGATTGGACGTTTTCATACGAGATACTACCCCGAACGGCCACCCAAGGGCCACGGAGCTGCCCAGCCACCCACCCATCTGGAGGTGGAGCAGGGGATGTGTGCTCTCATGAGCCACGGACAATGTGTGTTGGGGGCTGCCTCTGTCGCCGTGGTAGCAATGCTGGGAGCCGCCCATTCAAATCCCTCCATCACATTGCTCGTTTAAAAACATCCATTGATACATCCACTGTAACTGCTTGCGATGCCACAGAAGGGGCTCATGAATCAGTGCTTGATCGTCTGTTCTGCATTTGCTTTTATCACAACCCACTTGTACACCAGAAAAAGAAAAAGAAAAAAAAGAAACTTTCTGATCAAAAATCCCCTTGCGCAATCCCAGTGACTTGACTCCCTGGGTGCGTGCAGGCAATGGCAGTCGGTCCTGAACTCACGCTTTGCTGCCCTGAATGACGCAGCGAAAACAAACAGGTGGAAAGGTACAAAAACCTGTGGCACCCTGGACTATTAATAACCCGGTGGAAACGGGGAGGCTGCTTTCATTTCTTTCCTCATTACGAAAGAACTTGCATTCGTGCTGTTGTGCCTTCCCTCATTCACTCTGGCTAGCAATATGGGAGCTGGAGAGATATTGTTTCCTTATAAATATTCACAGGCACCTAACCGTGAGCTGGCTCTTTACGCTAAGGACTCCCCACAGCTAACCCGGCTGTATGGGAGCCAGAGCTGTGGGGTAAAACCTGCTGGCACAGAGGCTGCAAATGTGCAAGTGGTTTCATAAACGCAAAGTGAAAAAAGAAGACACGGCCGGCCTAAGGCATTTTTCTGTGCTAAGTGGCAGGAGTGTGGAACCTCCTTCCACTCATGGGCCAGACGGGGGGTAAGGGTTGGAACCAGGATGGAAGCCAAAGTGGCAGGTCACCAGGGCAGGGAGGGGGCTGACGCTGTTGGGGGGTAGCAGAGAAGGACCAATGTCATTGGGCAAGCAGAGCTTGTTGGAGGGTGCAGGGGACATGCCAGAGCTCGGAGGCAGAGCCCAGCAAGCCCACTAGAGTGCTCTACAGGTGGGTAGAGTAGGACCTGCCCACCCACAGAGTTCTACGCTGGGCCTACTAGGCCTCCCCTCCCCTTCCCTCTACAAGGCCTGGCCTCCCCTCCCCTCTCTGGTAAGCTCTGCCTGCGCACCTCCCCGTCCCAGCACACCCATCCTACATCTTCCATCACCCCATTTATATCACAGGGCCGGGCCTGACTGGAGAGCAGGTCAGAGCAGGCATTGGTGAGTGTGGCCAGAAGAGCCACCAAGTCACTCCTACCTCATCACAGCTGGAAGGTAGCTTCCGCCATATAGCTAGACACCTCGGTTGCTCTCAGGGGCCTGCTTGCTGGGAGTGCAGGCCCAGGAAGGCCATCACATTGCTCTACCTAGGTTCCTGTGGGAAGCCAGTGGGCTCTGAGAGGCCAAGGCCATTAGTTCGAGTCCCACAGCCTGATAGTAACGCTAGGTTCTTCTTCTCAGACTTTTGTTAGCCCATGTTTCATCTCTATTTTTTACCTTGTGCTCCTGAGATCAATAAAGGGGAAGGTGCGGAAGGGCCTTGGCAGTGATTTGAACCTGGAAGTCCGTGTCTCACAATTAACTTTAGTGCGCGGCCTCCTTTTACCTTACCCTTACATTAGACTACAACACTGAGAACCATACAAAGAAAGGCAGAATCATAATCTTAGGAGCAGCCTTCTCCTGCCTAAATTTGCTAGGATTCATTGACACTGTGCAGCAGGCACAGACTTTAGTGGATGGGGGCAGGGGCTTAGCTAGGTTTGAATGGGCCCTGGCACAGAAGATGGAATGGGCCCCTTGCTTGGGCATATGCATTCTACCTGTGTGTGGGGGCCCCAGTGCAGCTGCACCTATTATAGCTACGCCTTTGGATGGGGAGAATAATTTAATTTTATTTATTTATTTATTTATTTACACTTTTTTTTACCTCACCCCTCCTGCTCCAGGAAGCCCGGGGTGGCTTACATCTAAAACTAAAACAACACATTAAAAGAGAAGGCAATAAAACAACAAACAATAACACCCCCTCCCTAACCCCCCACCTCCACCCTCCACCCCATCTCCCTCACCAAAAGCCCAGCAGAACAGCCAGGTCTTACTCGTACGCCGGAAGGACTGAAGGTTCGGGGCCATCTAGGCCTCCATCAGGAGGGAGTTCCACAGCCTTGGTGCGGCCACTGAGAAAGCCCTCTCCATATTGGCCCCTCAGGGGACCTCGAGACGGGCGCTCCCAACAGACGGCAGGGGCCACTCCAGAGGATGGGGAGCGAGGAGAACAATAACTTTAGTCCAGATTCTGATCTGATCTGATCTGATCTTTACACCAGTGAAACCTCATTGACTTGTGGAGTTGCTCTTCACAGGACAGAATCCATGGACCGCATTAGCATTAAGTTAAATCTCTCAGAATGGGTACTCTGTCTAAAAACACCTAAAAGGAGGGGACTGACAATAAGTGGGTCAAATTCTCAGCTGGGGTAAATCAGAGTCATTCCACTGAAGTCCGTAGAGCTGAGTTAGTTTTTGCCAGGAGAGAATTTGGCCTTCAGAAGCTTTGACAAAAGATAGTTTATTGTGCAGGTGAAGGAAAGAACTTTAAGAGAAGAATTAAAAAGGACTGACTTTCAGAGGCCTGAAGAAGGGCCTAGTGTGGTCCTAAAGCTTGCATACTCTCACCAACAGATGTCGGTTCAATTAAAAGATGCCATGAACTGTCTGAACTATTTTGTCCCTATCTCATAGGTTGGGGACCAACATAGTAACCTAACCACGCTCTCTCAAGACTAGAAACATCTATCCCAGTGTTTTAGTTTTTCTACTTGTTTCTCTCTCTGTTTTATTTCTCCAAGTACCGATTGGAACATTGTCTATCTGTAGAATGCTACGTAGCTGTATGCTTGCTATTGTCCTTCTACTTTGGAAAAAGTTTTGAATCTTTTAGGGGGGGAAATGAAAACTCTCAAGAGATTCCCGCCCCGGCTAGCACCAGTGTAAATGATTGGTTCTGACACTGGTAACGGCATGGCATTGCCCCCTCCAGAATGCCTGACTTCCACACAGGCAGTGAAGATTAAAGACCTGAAATTAGTCAGTTCATGCGGAGAGGTGATAACCTGCCATCTCCGAGTGGTTTGATTATCTCAGAATGTGTGCAAAAGAAAAAAATACACAAGCAATTTCCTGGAGTGAATTGTTTTGTAAGGGATTCTCTTGCCATCAGAGGAATATTGCTCAGGGGCCATGGTGGTTCGGTGACTCTTTTCAGACTAGAGGGAAAATATTTTTTTAAATTGTTACTAATGGGCTGGCTCCAGGTAATAATACAATGAGAATCAGTGATATTTCCTCCCAAATACAGCACTCAATCAAATGCCTGTTCAATCAAAACTCCCAGGGGAGACCCCTACTTGGATGAAAATGTTGACGCAAGTGAGAATGGATTGGGACGTACCTAAACCTGAGCCTAGTGTGTCTGCTGGAGGCCCCGCCTCCATGGAGTGTTGTGATGTCACAGCATTCCACGATGGGCGGGGCTAGCCTGGGAAAGGGGCAGGGGTAAGGTGTTCAATTCTGCCCCCGCAGAAAGGCACGTTGCAAGAAACACTAGATCAGTTCCATTATCAAGACAACTCTTTTAAAGACATGGTTATTTAATCCATATATCTTTTGAGGACTTGGTCCTGAACGGTGCTGAGCACTTCCTAGAAGAACCCAGCATTCCCAACACACAGTGAAATCCATGGGAGATGAAGGCCTCTCGGTGCTGAGTAAGGAACGCACCAGAGCGCTCAGGCAATGTGTGAAAGTGCCCCCCAAGCCAGCTGTCCGTAATCCTCGGGGGCACTTTGAAAGAGTCCTTCACCCATTAAAGTCAATGGATGAAGCTCACCTGGGGGATGCCACCGCTGATATCACTGTGACCATGCCACCATAGGGGCAGGTGGGTAATTGATTATCTCAAATTCCATTGAATTGAATTGCAGAGTGGGAGACTGAATTTAAGCCTATTTACGCACATTACGCAGTGCTCCTAAGTAGTCACTTACATCACTGCAGTGCTCGTCACTGGAAAAAGGTTGAGAACCTAAGCCTGAAAGAAACATTAGCACCTTAAGAGTTGCTGGGATTTCTTGTAGGATTAGACTCTCCGGGCTCAATCCTAAACATACTTGTGCAGGAGTAAGTCCCATTGATTACAATGAGACTTAGGCCCTTTTCATACAAGACCCCCCCCCCCGCCTCCCATGCCCACGCAAATCTGCTGCGTGGGCATAGGGGGTGCCCACATGTGTGGCTGCTGCAGCCGGTGGGTGGGGATGCATGCACACTCCCATGCTCCACCCACCTCTCCCCATCGCCCACAAACAGAGCAACCGGCGATAACGGCATCGGCGGTTGCTCTGTGCATGGAGATGGGGGTGTGCCTGTATAACAGCCGCCCCCCCATACCGCGGCACATACCCATACCCCTCACCCCCACGGCCCCCTCTCGTGAGCAGCTGTGTTTAGGATTGGAGCCTCTGTGTCTAGAATTTACCCTTCAAGATTTCTATTTACTACTTAAAATTACAATCCTGAAAAGAGACTACAGTTTCAGGAATGTGACTTCAATTGAAATTACTTGAAAATATTGATTTATTTTTAGTCAATATAAACAACTAGGAACCTCATCTAACAGGGTTCTGTGTTCTTTGGAGTTAATAGGTAGGCTGTATTAAATGGATATCATTAAAATGTATTTATTCAAAATCCACATGATTTGAATAATCAGCTCTCTAGGAAACGTACTGCCTTTTTTGCACTACCTTTTTCTCTGAAGCAGTAACCTCTTAACCCAATCTAACACAGCTTTTCCTCATAAAAACACAATATTTAAAGCAAAGTAAAGGGCATACATACCCCCAATTAAAGAGGAGTACATACTCTGAAATAGCTTACCTCAGGGGTAAGAGGTCATGTGAGCAGGGAATGGGTGTTATTTAAATATTTAAAGCAAAGTATAGGGTGTGTACCCCCAATTAAAGAGGAGTACATACTCTGAAATAGCTTACCTCAGGGGTCATGTGAACAGGGAATGGGTGTTAATTATGCATGCTAAGTCACTTAACATCCAAGTGATCATTCATATGCTCATTAGCTCCTTAGGTAACCTTCCCCTGGGTTTATCGCTGTACCTTGTGTTTGAAGGAATGCTTGCGGAGTGGGTTTTAATCACCAGAATAACCCGGGAAGGGGTTAATCCTAGGGCTGCCTATGCAAATTTTTAAGGAAGACTTATGAAAAATGCATGTTGCAGGGAATGAGATGCCAGTGCAGGCCCTGCAACATGCATTTTTCATAAGTCTTCCTTAAAAATGTGCCTAGGTGGCAACCCTAGTTAATCCATTTGTGTGAATGTAGTTTACGATAGCTAAAGATCAAAAGACGATCCCAGTACTGCTTTATAGAAAAGAGAATCAAGAAAACGAACAGCCCTCTTAGCCAGTGTCGTCTACTAGGGGATCGGGTATCAGACGTGGACCTGGGTGACCAGAGTTCAAATTGTATCTTACCCATGAGCTGGCTGGGTGGTCTTGGGTCAGTTGTCAGGCCATGGTAGGGCGCAAAATCCTGCCCTGACATGCGCGAGAGAAGCCGCGGCAGAGCCCCGTTCGTACCGGCTCTTTTCCTGTCGGCCGGCTCCTCCCCGCTGCTGCGTCTTCCCTCGCCCCTCCCTCTGCCGCCACCGCCGCTGCAGATGGGAATGCGACCTCGGTTCCCCATCTGTAAAATGTGGATAATAATGACTTATCTCATTGGGTTTTTGTAAGGGTGAACTAGATAAGGATTGTAAAGTGCTTTGAATGCTGGAAGTGCTATATAGATAATAATTAAAATACTGAATAATTTATTCTGAATGAATAAGCATAGCGGTCTGCCTTCTGGGGAGCAGAGCCACTTGTAGCAATGTGCCATGTGCTCCTCTGTTAGAGGAGTCCAATTAAGGGAGAAGCAGCAGCTTTGAGAAGGAACACCGGGCATGTGGGGCAGTTTTGTGCAGAAGTTTGCTCTTTTGGATGCTCCCAAAGAGAAGCGCTCAGCATTACCTACGATATCCGGAGCCCAGAGCTCCTACTTACACAGGGACTTGAGGGTGCTCAGAAATTCCAGCAGTATGCTCAGTACCTCCCAACTTCATATCCAGAAAGTCTAGCAGAGCAATCCTGCAGACTGCCCACCAGTCTCTCTTTGTGAACAGAGTTGTATTTGCTGTCGAAATGCTATGCCAAGTGTTGTTTTTTTAGTAGCAGACCCTTGGTTACAATTGCCCAGGTCAGGAACCTCAGGCCCAGGGGTCAAATGCGGCAAATGACTAGTTTTTATTTGGCCCCTTTCAAATTCCTGGATCTGACCAACGGATCCAGTTCCTACCCCCAAGCACTGAAAGACTGAACTCAAGGTAAGGGAGAAGCCCCCTTCGCCGCCATAATGGCGGCGACGGGGAAATTGCCTCGCTCCCCATCAGGGGATACGGAGCAAGAGGGGCGGCGTCACGCGGCAACGGAGAGGGCGCGCGTGCGCAGACAGCACCGCGCCCTGAAGGCCAGGAAGGCACGCCCCTGTTTGGGAGGGCGGAGCCGTGTTGGCCGCGTGGAAGCGGCATTCGCCTCGGGAGCCAGGAAGAAGCAGCCCACCCACCTCACCCCTAGCACTGTGGTATTTACCGGTTGCCATTATGGGGCCTGAAGGGGAATTTTGACGACTAGCCCAATTGAGGGTCGTGTGTTTTGCCCCTTCAACAGTGCAGGATAGTTTTAATAGGTTAATTGGCATTTAAAGAATTGGCAGAGTGAATTATAATCATAATCAACTATGTGTGCAAAGATTGGAAGACTGATAGTAATAGCAGACAAGAATGAAGAAAACTGGAATGATTAAGAAGAAGGAATTTGAGGGTAATAATTGTCGCACTCAGCGGGGGTCCAGTATGCTACAGTAGGATAAATAGGTAAGTGTAGGTTAGAATGAGTCATCTCCTTAAGAGATGGGGAGAGAACACCCAGGGCAATGCTTGGCGCAGCAAGCACTGGGGTTTACCACCCTGGGAGGGGTACCCAGACGGGTCAGCAAGTACACGCACGGTCTGCTGGCTTTGCGGGTACTTACCTCCTTACTCAACCCCACAGTTGGGGATGGTCCCCCCTTTCGGCCAGAGCCAGGGTGCTGTCGAAGGGGGGCGTTACATTATGTTGTTGGGTACTGACAAGGGAGGGCACATCCCTGTCAGTGCTGTTGTTAATAAGTTAAGGAGCTAGCATACTGGACCCAGATTGCTTGTGCAATACCCACCGGCCTTGGATTTGATTGAATTAAAGAGTGCGGCCAGTTTAAAATCCAATACTGTGTCTGTGTCTCATTGGGGGGATGCGCCGGCAAGAGATGAGGACATACACACAAAGACAGGGGACAAAATCCACGGCACAGATCCATGAACTGGACCCTCCTCTTCCTGAACGCACCCCTTAAACACCTCCGCCTCCAACATCTGTGTGGCCCTCAGTGCTTGTACTAAATTTCAAAGTGGCCCCTGGGAGGGAAGAAGTTCCCCACCTCTGGCCTGGGTCTTCAGAACCTACTGCCAATAAAGAGAATTTCCCCCCCAGATCCACTGTTTACTGTATAAGTTAGGGACCTTAATTTTCTACAGCGCTCTAACTGTCCTTTGACTTGCAAATATGTTTCATTATCTTTTAAGTCAGTCTGAAGACACTGGGCACTTCAAAGACAGAGATCGCTTTTGACATTCCTTTCGAAAGCTCCATTTAAGTTACAAAACAGATTAGGTGGAAAACCCAAGTGTCTAAACTCATGATTTCTTCTCCATTAGAATCAATCAAGCTACGCTGTATTGCTCCGAGGGAACTTAAGTTTAGCAAGTTTATAGCATAATTCAAACTCTGGAAAGCTCTTTCTTTCTGGGGGCTAAATCAGTACTGCATGTCCTAGGTATTTCCTTTAAACCCGCTTCAGTAAATTCAGTGGTATGTTGCGTTACTAGTGTTACGAGTGCCACCTGAGCTACAGCAAAAGGTTCACCAAAAATACGTACAATTCTCCAAAGAGTACATACTTGGCACCAGTCGGTGCCAAAGAAAATGGGTGTTTTTTTGCAACAAGGAGAGGAGAGACTGAGTCCTGAGCTTGTTTGTAAGTGTGTGAAAGGATCTTCCTGATTCAGATCAATTACCATGAAAACATTTCCATCACAGCCAGCAAACAAAGGCTGAACTCTCAGTGACCCAGACAGTTACACGCTAAAGACAATGTGGGGAATTGCTCATTGGTGATTATTTTTCCATGTTATATTTGGCTGCTTGGAAGTTTCTATTCAGATCTAACGTATCTGTCAGTTAGGGGTATGCAATTTGATTTTGATTTTTTAATTACTAAAACGAATGAAGCCCCATTTGTTTTAGTAATTAAATATGAAAATGATAGGCCAGGGTAAGGAAAAGAGATGAAAACAAAAGGGGGAAAGCATCCATTTTCTTTATAAAAATAAAACATTTAAATGTTTAAAACGGTGCTGTCGATATCCTATCTGAACAAATAAAGGGATGCAACAAAAGCACTCCCTCTTTTTCCAGCTAGGATGAGTCTTGGTGATTCTCTTCCAGGCAAACCCTGGCCCATCTATACTGCGAACTGCGTGATTGAGGGTCTTGGGTGTTGAAGTGAGATTTGGGCTCATCCTAATGAGCCTGGAACCAAGGGCTTTCCACCTTTCTTTCTGGGAATGCTGCCTTGTGCTGATTGGGCACAGCACTTCTGCGTATGTTGTAAGGCACAGGTGGGGAACTAGGGTTGCCACCGACGCAAATACATGTTGCAGGCCGTGCATTGGTGCCAAAGGTATTTATTTTCATAAGTCTTCCTTTAAAATTTGCACAGATGGCAACTAAACCTCTGAGCTATGGACCAAACCCAGCCAACAGCTGGATTTTATTGAGCCCATTTACAATTCCTGGATTTGGCCCCCTAGAGTCAGCCCCTACCCTCAAGCACTGGAAACCTACATTCAGATGAAAGGAGTAGAGATGAGGGCAAGCACGTAAGAATGGGGGATGGATCCATCACATAGATCTGTGATCTACATCCTCCCATTCCTTTCACTGTCCTGAGCATGCCGTTTAAGCACCCTTATTCAGCCCCCAGAGCTTGTATTAATTCTCAAAGTGGCCCAACAAAGGGGAGAGGTTGCCTATTGCTGTTGTAAAGCATGGAGACAGAATCAGTAAGATATAGATGGTAGAACGTAAAAGTGAGCTGAGTGTATAAATTAGGTGGAATTAAAAACGTGTGTCAAAACACAAATGAATCAGTTCGGAGAGGAGGGTTCTGTCAGCTCACTGGCACAGGACACTGTTGTATGAGGAGAGGAAAAGCAGTGAATAGAATTGTCTTTCCATCTCAGTAATACCCTCCAGTCATGGGGTTAAAAAAAAGAGAGCATTTTAGCCTCACACTAGATGTAGGCGCAGAAGGTAGCGCATCAGCAGGACAACTTTACTCCCTTATTTGGGTTAGGACAACAGTTGAATTATGAGAAGCTGAATCCATTTGTATCTATTCCAGCTTCTAGTGTGGATAAACCTACTTCTTTTAAACCACAGAGCATATTTGAGAATTTGGTTACCACAGTCTTAAAGTCTAGTATGTATAGAAGGTTGATTTACCAGCAAGATTATGTAACTCTCTTGGTTGGGGCAGGTTGCATTTAACCACAATGGCTTAACCTGTAACTCCTTCGTGAGGACCATCATAAGCAATTTTGAAGATCTTTTCATGTGGATTTTGTCCAGTCCTGCAGATATACATCCATCTTGAGAAAGATCCTCATTGAAACGAGTAAAGTGACCCTGGAGCTAGTAGATGGGTATTTTCAGACATTACGGGGCCCTTTGGCCCCGTACCGTAACCAACGTCTTCGTTCCCCGCCGGGGTCACCCCAGCACGGCCCAACAGACGTGCCGGGGGGATCCCGGCGGGGAAAGTGGGAGGGGCCGGGGCCGCGCGGCGCAACGTGCGGCCGCACGGCCCCGCCCCCTCCACGCACCCCGCCGCCCGCCCTCCGAGGAGACGGGCGGGCGGCGGGGCCAATGCGGCCGCCGCGTCTGGCCGATCGTGCCACGGCCCGGGATCCCGCCGGGGATCCCGGGCCGTGGCACGCGGCCAGACGTTACTTTTTGTTGGCCACGGCCCGCGGTCCATTTGACCACGCTTCCCGGGACCTTCCCCCGGCTAGCCCGGGAAGCGTGGTTCAAATTGACCCCATGTGCCGATTCAGCGTGGCCAACATCTGGCGCACGCTGAACAGACGTTCAGGGCCCTTTCGTCCCGCCGCGGGGTTCACCGTGGTTCAGTGTGGTTCAGCGTGATCTCGTCACGTCTGAAATCACCCGATGTTACTTGTTTTACCGGCAACACTGAGATATATTTTATTGCATCAGTTAGAACATTTTCAGCATTCTGTATATTTTGGTTTTACATGGTACAATAAATACATCTATGTATGGTTGTTCTAGTTTGGTGATAATTATACAATACATTTATATTGTGGACATGATAGTTTGTTTTTATATATACACATCAGTACAGTTACAGTTTTGTTTGTTTACAGCACAGTGTGTCTTGGACATTTAGTGTTTGGTAAAAACAGAGGTGACAGTGGCCTGCTGTGGCCTGCTTTGACCAAACATCACCTGCATGTGTGTGCACACCACGTCACGTGTGTTTTTACCCATGGACTCCAATAACCCTAAAATATATGGTAGGAAGCTCTTCTAATCTGCATTTTAATGACAGAGGAACTCGAAGCAAAGAGAGTCAAAGAGCAAAATTGTAACGAGCCCTGTGCAGAGCTGAAACTGTGTAGCCATGAATTTGCAAACCAACTTCAGTTGTTTGTTTTCGGGAATGAATTCTCAGATTGAAATGGATTGCAGTTGCAAAGCCTGTCCCTTTGATATTAGACACTCTGATCCACCATCCACTTACTGTGGAGAAGTTCCATTGCAGCCCACAGGATGACTTCTCTAGCGTAAGGCATGGGTTGTGGATCCTATGTAAGTAGGAGCTCTAAGCAGCCAAGGTGACTTTGTCAATTCATTATGAATAGATTTTGCTATTTTTCACTTTGTACGTTTGCGATTTCAGGATTCTGTAGTTCATTATGCCGTGTCCTCAGCTCTTTGTTCATGTCCTTCCCCCTTAACCAGGCCTGTTCCTCCTACACTGTTTGACACAGGTGGTGCAATCAATACTAACACAAATTCAAAAACAACCGCTGAAGGCAGGAATAACAAACACACCATAGTACCGCTGAAGACACACAGGGTGGAGGGCTCCACCATTAAAGTCAATGGCAAAGCTCCCATTGACTTTCAAGGCGGAGGATTGTCCTGGTTGTAACAAAGATCCAAATACCAGAATCATGAACTAACACAGTAATAAAGTATGGAATATTGAAGGAACATATATCTAGGGTGGCCATACCTCCCCTTTAAAAGAGGACGATCATGAAAAATACATGGTGCAGGGCTACACTGGCACAAATACAGCCCTGCAACATGTATTTTTCATAAGCGCCATCTTTTAAAGGGGAGGTATGGCCAGCCTACATATATCCAACCAAATAATGAACTGCCCCACTCTCTGCTATTAAAGTCAATGGGGTTTTACCATTGACTTTAATGATGGTGGAATAGTTTCAAATTTAGCCTCCTGATTTTCTTTGAAATTGCGAATATCAAAATGCCGAATTTGAAGAATTTGGCATTCGCAACAAATATTCATTTCAGCTCTACCCCTGCCTAGATACAAAAACAGGAGAAAAGGTGTAAGTATCTTCCTTCGCAGGGGCTAATCGTGGTTCCAGTTTTCATGCAACCCGAACAGGAGAGCGAGGGGGATGGCCATGACTAACTGACTTCAGATGTTTGTTCTCAGAAATGAATTCCCAAATTGAAATAGGTTGTAGCTGAAAAATTCATCACTTTTGATATTCGACACTTTGAGCCATGATTCACAACCCACTTACTTCAGAGAAGGCCCACTCTGAATAACTGAACTAGGTTGGGTGGGAGTGGACCGTTGGTGTAGCAGGCATTTCTCTGGCCTGCTACACCAAGCACCCCTGGACCTCTGGACACCCCTGATGCTTCCAGAGACATTGGCCATTTCCGTGTCTGTTTGCATGCCATAATGTGGTCCATGGCTTATCCATCACTCGTTCAATATCCTGTAGCATGCCAGCAGAACACAGATCTCCTGTTTGCTCATCCCTTTCCTTCTCCTTCATGGTGAGGAAAATTGATGAAAGAGGTGGCCTACAGGAATAAAAGAATCCTATCCTCCAGAAGAAAGTGTGAGTCTTCCCTTGTCCCCGCATTTTCACATTGTAACAGAGAGCAGTCTAACTCTCCCTTTAAGAGGACAAGGAGTGCCAGCCTGGAGATTGGGCAGCACCTGAGAGTGGAATCTGACTACTGGGGATGGGCTTGGTGAGGCCAGCCCTTAGAGACAGTAAAAACCCAGCAGAGACATAAGAGAGAGTGGGGAAGGACACTGGCCTTTTAAGGGCTGGCAGCCCTGAGGGCTGGCCACGCCCATTCTGCAAATATAAGAAAAGGGAAGCCAGAGGGGACTTCAGTCTGTGCCTGGCTGCAGACTGGAGAGGAGCTCTGCTGGAGGTTCAGCAGTAGCCTTGTCCAGGGTCCTAAACCCAGGTGGAGTTGTAGGGGAAATCTAGACGCCTAAGCTGCCTGGGTCAGGCTCCCTATGCTCTCCATGGTGCTGACCCTGCCTACTCTTGGGGCTTGGAAGTAGCCTTGGACAATTGATGCTTTCCGGGGTCCTGGAGAAGCCCTGTTGGGAAAGGATGAACAATGAGAGACTACAGCCCAAGACTGTGAGTGGCCAGCCAGAGGCAGGGGCT
>QEPC01012362.1:7897739-7910461 GCA_003113815.1 Sphenodon punctatus
GTCTCCTTACAGGGATGGGTCACCATGAACACATTACACCGGTGCTCCGGGCTCTGTACTGGCTGCCTATATTCTTCTGGGCCTGATACAAGGTATTGGTGTTGACCTATAAAGCCCTATACAGCCTTGGTCCAACTTACCTGTGGAACTGCCTCACTCTCCGTGCTCTGGAGCAGCCCCTGCGGTCCACTGGAGGTGCCCATCTCGAGGTCCCCCGTGTGGCCGGGGGGGCCACTATGGAGAGCGTGTTCTAAGTGGCTGCACCTAGGCTGTGGAATTCCCTTCCGGTGAAGGCCCAGGTGGCCCCGAATTGCCCCTCCTTCCGTCATATGTGTAAAACCTGGCCATTCCGCATGGCTTTTGGCGAGGGAGATGGGGTGTATGGTGGGGGGTGGGGAGCGGGGTGGTTTTGGTGTTGTGCCTTCCTTTTTATTGTATTTGATGGTTTTATTGATTTTGTAGGTTTTAACATTGTAAGCCGCCCCAGGCTGCTTGGAGGAGGAGGGGCAGGGTATTCAATGATTTAATAAATAAAATAAATAAATAAATAAAATAAAGTCATGACTAAGAACCTGGTAATTGTTTTGTGAATTTCACAGCAGGAGCTTGTGGGGTGGTGGTGAAAAATCACGGAAAGGTCACAGAATAATGTCGTCTTTGCTATATCAACATACACAAGAGCCTGTAGTGATGCAAGCATTCATTTTTTAAGACCAAGATCAATATTAGTGTATAATTACCATCAGTAACGTGCAGACTATTGCTGACAAGTTTAACTGTTCCTTTAGAGAACCAAATGATTATAGCACATAGTTATAGTTCTTCAGGCTTCTGAATCAACATGCTGTCCATTGTGTGGCTGTCATCCTGCATTCCAAGTCTGTCATGTTAGAAGACATCTTTGAAAGAATAGAACAATCTCTCACGGTCGCCACTGCTTACAGCCACTGATTGACTTCTTAAAGCAATCACAGCCATTTCAGTAACTTACAAAACTCACAATTTGTCAATTCAAACAATTTCGACACTCTAGACAAAAATAAGAATCCTAGTTGTGACATCCTGTGAAGGAGGCAAGTACTATCGACTGACTTCATCTTACGCATGGAGAAACTGAGCTGCAGAGACATCCTCCATGGCATGGATCAAGTGTGATAAAGTGTGATGAAATCTCTGAAGTAGGCAGTCAGGGGCCTAAGCCATACACACTTCCCACCAACACCACCGTCTTGGGTAAATGCCAGCAACTGAAGTATTAATTTTGAGTCTCAATTTAATTTTGAGGTTGGATATTTTGTTATTTATTTGAGTTCTAATGCTTCCATATTAAATTCCAAATTTTGGAATAAGTGTCAGCTACATCTTTTTGATGAAATGGCATATTTGTTCAAACCATGAACAAATCGGGCTCTATGGAGCACTTGCAAATTGCCTATCAAAGGACATGATGCAGGAAAATAGAAGGGAGGGGGGAGAGACAGGGCTATCCATGTGACATTTTAGCGGTTGAGCACTGCGCCAGGAATTTCCCATAAACCATCTGGCAACCTGGCTGCCTGCCCAGCCACACCTAAGGATTTCCCTGGAGAGATGGAAATTTCCAAGGAGCTATTTAATGGTGAAAAGCAACTAGAGTTTGGGGCCAGAATCTGACCCAGATTTGTGTAGCCACATGAGACAACATGGACCTGATCCCCTGCCTTCCATGGAAAGGTCAAACGCAGCTGCCACACTTTGGGTGGGCAAAGTGAGCAGGGAATCTTGGTGGCCGGGCCACTGTCAGAGGTCCCACCACACGCCAGGGTGGGCCAAGGAGCTGGCCACACATGTGGCTGCCCAGCCCCTCCCCCTCCACACTATCCCCAGCCTGCCCACTATCCCACTCCTGGCCATGATGTGGCCACACAAGGATGGCAAACACGCCTGCTGCTTAAGGCCCAGCGGTAGACCTCGCCATGGGGTGGGGCAGAATGGACTTGGCCACATGGGAGGCAGCCCGTTAACCCACGGGCAATGCTAATATGTGATGCATCCCAGGCCTTTTTCGGAGAATGCATTGCGTGATAGCTGGCTGCCCGACCCAGGGCAGCCGCCGGCCATATGAACCATTGCATCGCATGTTATTGCCAGCCAAAGTGGAATAATCCCACCCAAAGAGGGATAATGTGACTTCGCCCATTGTGTGACTTCACCCATGGTGTCCAAGTCAACAGCAGACTAATCAGTGGACCATGGTACAACATAGGCTGTTTTTACAAGAATGGAGGTGAGTGGGGGGATGGGTGTGTGTGCCGTGGTGGGTGGACGTGGGTGTGTGTCCATTTACACAGGCACACACACCCCTCCACTCATCGCCACCCACGGAGCCTCCTCTGGTTTTCCGGAGGGCTCCGTGGGTGGAGGTGGTTAGAGAGAGGTGTGCAATGGGTGGAGGTGGGTGTTGTGCAGGAGCACGCATGCACTCTCATCCATCTCACTCGGTGTTCACACGGGTGAACACTGAGCGCACACACACCCATCCCCCCACCCACCGCTGACCATTTACATGGATGCCCCCCCACACACACCTGCCCGAACACCAAGTAAAAACAGCCATAGGACCAAGTCAAACAGAGAAAAAGATCTTTTCTTTCCTCTCTCTTTTTTTCTACTGGACATTATTCCCCTCATCCATCACCCTCTAACCCACCCATCACGTTTGCTGTTGCCCCAAGCCTTGCCCCATGTTACCAATACCTGAATGCACATGGGGCACGTAATTTTACTAGTTCATCCTCCTACCAGGTTGGAGAAAAGACAGACCTTGCTGAAATGAAGATGAAGTGTAAATGAAACAACTGGGGTTTATAATGAACGAATATCTGTTCTCTGAAGAATGTTAACTGGCAATAGCGTGGAAAAGCCAAGAAGGTACACTGCAAATACTGTCTTGTCCGCAGGTTTGGGAAATCTATCCAATTAATGGTATACATGATCCTGTGAGAAAAATGATCACGTTGCTCCCCGCTCTTCAAATACTTTCTATTTGTACAAAGAGACTACAAAGAATAAGAACGGGACACTCAATAGTTTCTAGTAAATCTAGATTATGCATAGATACAGTACACCTGAAGGTTTGCCACGCGTTTGCAAAGCAAGGTAGAAGGTACTTCATACACAAGTATGTGGCTTCCTGGCCTCTGGGAATTTTGTGAGCATAATTCAAACGCTCCCATATCTTAAACAGCAGAGATTTTATTACACGGCAGCTCTATCCAGTCTTTCCCCTACCCCCATTTTTTGCAGACCATATAGATCCAATACACCCCAAAATGAAATTCCTTCACTGCCCTGCCCGTTGGGGGAATTTTGCCATCAGTTTGGGACTAAGAACTGCTCTACTGTTGTTGAGATTATCCAGGGTAGCGTGTGCATTCAGCAGATTATCCAAATCAGTTTGTGCTTTCAGCAGAGACACGCCAGAAATGTCTGCACTTGTGGAAGCAAAATAAAGGATTAATGTTTTACAAAAGTGTAATCATAATGCTGAGCAATCCACGGGGTTGGCTTAAGGGAGTACGTTGGAGGCTTTATCTTCCAGGCACCCAAGATTAGAGGCAGAGGCAGCACTTGCAAATTTTTGCCTTAACCTCTTTCTACCTTATTTCCCTGTCTGTAAAAATCTCACTGATGTCTGTGAAACGTTCAGGTATCACAGAGATAAGTGCCGGAGAAAGGTTCATGCAGGGACAACTTCATTGCTGTCTACGCAAAAGACCCTAGAAGCAACAGAAATTTCATTAGAAATTGCTGTAATAAAAATTCTTAACAGCTCTTCTTCTTTAAAATGTATTCATAAAGGGTACAATCCAAGAGGCGGCATATGCCACCCACCGGCGTAATGCCCAGTCAGCAGTGGGCACACATTTGTGCATGCGCCACGTGCATAGCAAGCCACACAGCACAATGGTGCGTCCCTCATGATGCAACACACACACACCCCGAGCCCACACACCCTGCATCTCGGGGGATAGAGCAGGCACGGCTCCTGCTCCATCCCCCAAACTGTGGGGTGTGTGGGTTCGGAGGGGGGGGGGTGTCGTATCAGGAGGGACGCACCATTGCGCTAAGTGGCTTGTTGTATGCGCACGTGTATGTTGACTGCGCCTGGAACAGGTGCAGTTTATCGGGGGGGTGGGGGGGTGGACTGCACCCATTATCCGTAGCTAAGCCAAGTGCATCCATTTGCAACTTCTCAACTTTACAAATGTATCCTTGCCTCTCCCTATGGGCCCTTCTCCCTGTACATTCTAGATTGTAATCTCCTTGGAACAGGGACCTGTCTCTTATCACAACTGTTCACACCAGACACATTGCTGATACTACATAGATAAATATAATACCAATCAGCGCTGGTAAAAATAATATAGCAGTATTTTATCTGACATCCGTAGTATCTTCCAACTAGTAGGTTTCTAACTCAGTTTGACTATGGGTGTTTTCAGACAGACAGCAGCCCTGCCTCTCCTCCGTCTCACCCCCAGGTGGCCCGTCTGTAAAGGCGGGGCCTCCAGATGTGAAGGCGGAGCAGAAGTGGACTGCTCCAGCCCAACTTGTGATGCTCCAGAACGTCTAGGAGCACTGCCAGTGCAACAGGCTGCCCAAACCCGGGGCACCAGCCCAAGGCGGAGCTGCTGTCTGTCTGCTTGGCGGACGGACACTGCAGATCTGCTCTCAACCAGCAGTTGCCCCGGGCAACACCACAGAGCTGTGGGTGGCAGCCTAGAGTGGTGGGCAATCCACCCCTAACTCTATGGTGTTGGGGAGGGGGTGCTGTGTGGGTGGACTATGAGCTGTGGCAGCCGCCAGGTCCATTTAAACCTGACCCAAGCAGGACTTCAAGATGGCAGACATAGGGGTGCAGCCCCACGTCCGTCTGAAAACACTACAAACTCCGTAAACTCCAAATAGTAACAAGAGGACTGTTTGTGTAAAGCCTGTATAGCAGTGCTGCAACTCAACACAGAGGACTAATGTATTCACCTCAATTTTCCAAGGTCTGAAGTTGCGAGGATGGTACCCCAAAAGCTCGGTCCTTGGGAAAGCTTGGCCAAGTGCAGGCGCTAGACCCCTGCTTCCCCTTCCCTGGCCCCTGCTGGCCAGGGAGAGAATAGGACAGCAGGGGCCAGAGAATAGGGGGCTCAGGGTGGGGTGCTTAAGGGGATGGGGGCCTACCAGGGGTTCATGTGTGGAGGGTGGGTTGACACCCTCCAGAGGGGATCTTGCGACACGTGGCTTCCTCCTGGGCTGGGTAAGTTTAAAAAAAGAAGAAAAAACTGGGCATATCAGACCTTTCCAACATGATGCTGGCAGCATCAGCATGCTGCAGGCACCATCTTGGAAAGGTCCGCGCATGCTCAGAGGAGGCCATTTGGCCCTTCTGAGCATGCCGTGTGTTGGCGGACCCCCTCCGGAGGGTGAGAACTCTACCCCAAGCACCTGCTAGGCCCCCATCTCCTCTTCCCTTGCCTATTCCCTCCCCCTCAGGCTCCCTCTGGGCCCCTCCTTGTCCCCGCCTTTGGAAACTGCCCGAGTATTCTCCGAGGGTCCTCAGACCGGTCCGAATCCTTGGGACTGGACCTCGCACCCTCGGAAATACTCGCAAATATTTTTTAAAATATTCGGTGGAGCCTTACTGAATAGCTAAGGAGGCTTAACACTTTCCATTCAAAGTGGCCTTTTTCTGCTCCTGATAAATTCCTTAAGCAGTTGTCTGTGTCTCGGGGTTGCCTGATGGCGATTTTTGTTTTGGAATGTTACATCCAAGAACGAACATTTAAAAGGTGCTTAGGTGGCAAGTATGGATTTACTTCTTGACACACTGAAATGTTTGTCGATATGTTTCCGCCACCCCCTCATGCTCACATAATCCACAAAGCCTCATCGCAAGACTAGAGAAAATCAATATACTAAGATTTCAAACTTTGCTACCAAAAAGCTACAAATCACTTTCTTCCTTAGCTAATCGTTACTTTAATCTGTTACACCATCCTAATTCTTAAGAGACTAAACTCCAACTATGCCATGCTTACAAGCAGAGCCAGCCTTACCACATGGCAACCCAGGGCAACCGCAGTGGCCTCTGTTTTCACCAGGACAGAGTGTAAGGAGCCTAGGGTTGCCATTTCCCACAGTTTGACCTTGAGGTTTCCATTTTGGCCTATGGGAGTCTCAGAGTGTTTTTAAATGAGATGCTACCACACAGGCACCCATTAGCCACACACCTGAATGCCTGTTTGAAGATGGTGTATGGGGATGTGCGCTCCCATGATCCACACAGCATCCACTCCTGGCCACGCATGGGGCACTGCTGAAAAATCCAGAGTTCCCCATATGGGGGAAGCCAAAAAAGTGCGTGGGAACAGCTGCCCATGCACTCCCTGCCTGTATGAACTGGGGCAGCCACCCACACCAGCAGACAGGACCACAGCCCCTCTGCCTCCTCCGGTCCCGCCCACAGCCCTACCGGGAACTCTTAAAGGACACACACACAAAATACACCATGTTGGCTCAAAGCACAACAAACCCCCCTCATGTTGCACGAGAGAAGAGCCAACATACCATGGAGGACAGCAGCTCAGACAACAGCATCCTGTGTCTCCCGCTCAATTGTTGGTGGGGATGCCAGTGGCGGTAGTGGTTCCTGGGATCATGGGGAGGAAGGGGTTACCAGCTGCTGCCACTTCCTGTTTCCATGGTGTTCCGGACTTTGTGTCATGGCTGAGGGTGAGCAGTTGAGCAGGACTTGAGATGTAGGGTTGTTGCCAGGTGGAGGAGAGGGGGAACGGCTACCTGTATAGGTTCTTTGCAGGGCTGGCCTTTGGTGGTGGGAGGGCGTGGAAGCTGCCCGCATGGCTGCGATGGTAGACTCCCTCCTCAGCATGCAGCCGTGCCACTTAGCAGCCATGGACCCCTCCTCAAGCCTTGCTTGTTTCAAAACACCCTCAGTGTGAAAGCATGAGAGGTGGTAACCCTGGAAGAGCCCCATTCCCTCCCAACACGGCCTCAAACACAACCACCTTCTGGGCCCCATGGAGGTGGACCCTCAAGGGCATAGGGCCAGAGGGGGGCAGTAGAGGCCCCACATTTTATCTTTGCCCTGGGTTCTGCAAATTCAAAGGCCGGCCCTGTTGACGAGTCCATTTTCAGTGTAGTCAGTGTACCGGCGCCAGTGTTTTGGGTTAGGCCGTGGAAGGATTACCCTAACTCTGGAACGTTGATTTCAGATACACTCTGTCCCTGTGTGACCTAGACAGCTCATGCCCTGCTCGCTTCACTCTGCCTTTTCAGTTCTCCTCCCGTCAGCTCCTTCCCAATAGCCACAAATATGCATCCTAAATATTATGCAAATCTGCCGTTTGGTCCAGGACGTAATGTCCTTTTTTTAAAAAAAAAAAAAAAATCTGGTCCACCACAAAAAGTATTTGAGTAATTCTGCTCTAGGGAGAAGGGCTCCCATTCTCCAATTTTAACCCTTTTCTTTTCTTTTTGTGCATATTTTCTTTTTCTCCTGGACTTTTAACTTTTTTTTTTTTTAAACAGCTTGATGGATAGGTGGGAGGAAAGGGCTAAGTAAAAAGAACATCCCAAATCTGCAGCCAAACATTGACAGCTGGTGAGGTTTAGACTCTGCACATAATCACGGATTGCAAGAAGCAGTGGGTGGCCCTAACAGTAGCCGCTTCTACACGGACAGTCCCACCCACCACTGGGTGTTCCGGCGGGTGGGGAGGTCCATGTAAACGGCCCGCAGGGTGTGGGTGTGGGTGGGTGTCCGCCCGTGTGAACACCACGGGCGGTGGGTGTCGTGCGCGCTTCCGGCGCACACCTATCTCCACCCACGGAGCCAGCCAGGACACCAGAGGAGGCTCCATGGGTGGCGATGGGTTTGTGTCCATGTAAAAGGACACCCACCCACCCCGTCCGTGTACAAACGGCCAGTGACGCTGACTGCTAAGTGATGTTGGGCAAAGAAGATGCAGTCTCTGTCCGCCTTAAATAGTTCTGAATGTGCTGGTTTCATAGAACAGCAGGAAAAGAAATTCTGCATGGATTAAAAATATTTATGCATTTGAAGGAAAATGCATTGTTTTGTGGGGAGAGTGTATTGATCATTAAGAATCCTTATTCAGCGATTTAGGTGACAGTGGGTGTTTTTACACACACATTTCTCCTGGATGTTTGCTGTAACATCCAGAACTTTCTGTGTGTCTAAATCACTCACCCAGATCTTAAACATCGACTTGTAAACCCAGAACATTGAAACATCCGGAACTTTAACGTGTGTCTAAAAATGCCCACTGGCAATCAATGACCTGAAGGGCTTACAGCCTAAATGAAACTTACCACAATAACAGAGAGCAGTGAACAATGGGGATGGGAGAGGGAGGACAGTGGAGGAAGTGAGAGATGGCAGGAAATGGTGCATCCTCAAACACAGCGCATGTTGGGAAGGAAAGCCAGCATAGACGTCCATGCTGGAAGGTTTAATTGAGAGCAGTAAGCCTGGAGCTTGCATTACTCTGTTGCTGCACTGGAAATTGGTATTTTCAGGCATGAGCCCGTGAGGTGCTGAGCATCATGAGGGTTCCGGTGGATATGAAACAGCTCAACATCTCCTAGGAGATGCTAGGACTCCACCGGGAGCATCTCCCTGGAGATGCTAAACCTTTACTAAGAATAACTCTGGGGACACTGAGCAATAGTGCCCTGCCCCCGCCCCTCAGGCTATTTATAGTGACAACATGAATAGTTTCCGTAGGTTTAGGAATGTCTCGACAGGGGATATTAGGAGGGGAAACTTTGTATTCCTTTTGCTAGTTCAAGAGTAGGTGGGAAAACACAATGCACATCCATGGGGTGGGCCGTGGCTCAGGTAGTAGGTCCCAAGTTCACTCCCTGGCATCTCCAATTCAGGATCTCTGGTAGCACACTTGGGTGAGGCCTCTGCCAGAGAGCTGGATTTGAAACCCTGCTGCCATGTCAGGTTATAACCATACTGGGCTAAGATGGACCATTGGTCTGACTCAGTTATATCCCTTTCTCTAATGACACAGTATATTAGCTGGGTAACAGTGCAGATCTATTCTGTCATCTTCTACCCCCCAGAAGGGGAACTTCCATTTCTTGCCTCCGAGAGCCTTCCTTCCACACATCCCTTCACTGCAGCTCACAAACTGCACACTGACCTCTCTCTTCCGTACAGTCCAATACCCACGTACCACACCCCAACGGGAACCTGAAGGTCAGGCCCAGCTGCGCACGCTTTTATGGCCCATTACCTCTCCAGCAGGTGATTTTACCTTCCTGGCAGGTGTTTAACCCCAAGGTGATTTGTGGAAGCAGAGGGTGATGACAAGGTGATCTGCAAAGACCCAACCATCATTAGCCAGAGCAATTGTCTCTTTCCTGTCCCAATGGCGACATGATCTTTCGTGCTTGTAATTTACATATAATCAGGACGCAGCGTGTTGCCTTCCTTTAAAGATCACTGCCCTGGTACTAATCATACAATAGTTTGATGGGGATTTGAGATGGGACAACCTCTCCATACAACAGTAGGATGGTATCAGTCTTGGGAGCATGTCAAATATCCTTGTTTTGTCTGCCATCTGAGCAGCCCAGTCTGTTCTTAGATCATTAGCCTTGATTCCGTAGAACGCCCTCTCAAATAATAGTCACAGTGACAGACTTGGATGAGCAGAGGCTCAGATGGCAAAGCAACTGTCGGCAATTAGGGGAGAGGCGCTTGTGAGAGGCTGATACTTGCCTGCTGCTGAGGAGGAACCTGCCCTCCACAAGGATGAAAGACTATAACTGCGACAGGTCCAAGAGTGGACAGGCAGGACATGTGTAAAAGGGTGTCTCTATACATATAATGCTTGCCACTCTTATGGCCGCCTGACACAGCAGCAAGGTTACGTTTGTTCACACAAACCCAGGAGTGAGTCATAGAGTGAACATGGGTTTATGGGGGTTTGCCGCATAAGAATATAAGAAGTGCCATATTGGGTCAGACCAATGGCCCATCGAGCCCAGCATGGCAGCATCCTGTCTCTGACAGCAGCCAATCTCGGTTCTTTGGGAGAAGTACCCAACAGGTTACACTGGGGTCATCCATTCCCTGTTGTTCACTCCCAGCTTCCGACAGTCAACAATGACGTCTCCCAAACCTACTTGGCTAAGAGCCATTAATGGACCTGCCCTCCAAGAACTTATCCTCCAATCCTTTTTTAAACTCAGCTATGCTACCGGCCTTGACCAGATCCTCTCACAACAAATTCCACAAGTTACTTTTGTGCTGAGTGAAAAAAATATTTGTTTTAAATCTGCTGCCAGTTAATTTCATGGAGTGCCCCCTAGTTCTAGTATGATCGAGAGGGTAAATAACCGTTCCCTATTACTCATTCCACACCTCTCATGATTGTATAAACTTCTATCCTATCTCCTCTCAGTAGTCTCTTCTCCAAACTGAAGAGCCCCAACCTACCAAGCGTCTCCTTGTATGGAAGCCGTTCCATATCCTTTATCATTTTTCTTGCCCGTCTGCGTACCTTTTCTAGTTCAGCGATGTCTTTTTTGAGATGGAGCAGCCAGAACTGCACACAATATTCAAGTTGCGGTTGCATTATAGCTTTATATAGGAGGCATTCTGATATTTTCAGTTTTATTCTCCATCCTTTTCCAAATAATTCCTAACATTCTGCTTGCTTTTTTGATCACTGCCACACATTCAGATGAGGATTTCAGTATTGTCCACAGTGAATCCAAGGTCCTTTCCCTGAGTGGTAACCCCTAATTAAGAACCCAGTATTGTGTACATAGAGTTTGGATTATTTTTACATATGTGCATCACTTTCCACTTGTCAACATTGAATTTCACCTGCCATTTAGGGTACTTTTAAATGGATCACACCCACACCTCTGCTCTGCCTTACACCCAGGTGGATCATCCATTTAAAGGCAGCCCACCAGATGTGTAGGCGAAGCAGAGGCAGAGTAGATGCTGCCTGTTCCACTCCAGCCCAGCTTGCAGCACAAGCGGAGTGTGCTGCCAGAACCTGGGGCGCTGGCCAGAGGCAGCGCTACGGTCCATCTACTTGGTGGACAGCTGCTGCAGCTCTGCTCCCAGCCAGGGGCTGCCCGGGGCAACACCATAGAGCTGTGGGCAGCAGCCTAGAGCAGAGGCCAGTCCACTCACAGCTCTATGGTGCGGGGAGGAGGGCGCCAAGCAGGCAGACCATAAACCATGGCAGCGCTAGGTCTGTTTAAAATGGGCCTACATGGGGCTACAATCAGGCAGACTTAGGGGTGCACCCCCACAGCAGGTCCATGGGTGAGCACCCCCACGTCTGTCTAAAGACACTTTTAGTTGCCCTGTCACCCAGTCTCGCAAAGTCCTCCTGTAATTTAATTCCTCACAGTCCACTTGGGTTTTAACTACCTTAAATAATTTTGTGTCATTTGTAAATTTAATCACCTCACTCTTTACTCCCTCCTCCAGATCATTAATGAATATATTAAACTCCTCCTGGGGTCACTCTACTATTTACTTCTCTCCATTGTGAAAACTGACCATTTAGTCCTACCCTTTGTTTCCTATCCTTTAACCAGTTACCAATCCATGATAGCCCACCCAACAGGGAATGAATCCAGTCGATGAATTCCAGTCAACAACAGGGAATGGATCCAGATGATGAATCCCAGTCAGCATCAAGGAATGGATCCAGTCGATGAATCCCAGTCAGCAACAGGGAATGGATCACTCTATATATCAATTGATTTTCCACATTTCCTCAGAAGCAATACGCTGTTGGACCCTGTCACACACTGGCCTAGTTAGAGCATTGATCTGCCATGTATAGTAATTCTTACATTCTTATGCAGAGCCTTATTGACTTCAGATGGAGCCCCATGCCACTGGTGTAGCCCACAATGTGTTTCGGGAATGACACTGCTTGATAAAAATGGTTGAAATTATTTTGTCAGGAATGTACAATTTTATTTTTCTTGCAAAGAAAGATTCTTTTCTCAAAAGCAGCCCCATGGGGATTTACCGGTTCAATAGAGAATGGCACGTTTCAAATAACAGACAGAATTAGGAGGAACAAGACACCTGGCCTTCCAAAGGAAGAGGCAGAATCCCAGGTGAGTTCCCTGAACACCTGAATCTTCTAAAAAGGGCCATCTGAATTTATAATGAGCGAGAGGCTGTAGAGCCACACAATGCAATGCGCCAAGAGACCCAATTAGTTTCTAAAGGTGCCAAAGAACCAGATAAAACCAGAGATAGCTTTGGAAAAAGAGGTGGGGAAAATCTTGACATTTTAAAGTGTATCTGTGTGGCTCCACAATGAACTTTCATCTCCGTCAATACACTGACTTCTGCAATAAGGTTTAAAAATGTCAACATGCACCATCAGCAAGGTCTGAAAACACCTGCATGCGTGGAAGACCTGGCACTAGATCATAGCAGTGAACTCTCTCTCTCTCTCTCTCTATATATATATATATATACACTCGCACGCACACACAGGGTAAAAACAGATGTGCAGGCAGCGCGGCGGCTCCCCAGGTTGGGAAACTGCAGCCAACGCGGCCTGGATTGGGGCACTGAACAGACACGCCCACTGGTGATCTGGTGCTGCTTGAGTCTGCGTTTTACTGGGAGAAAAAGCAGCTGC
>QEPC01012362.1:7911195-7949602 GCA_003113815.1 Sphenodon punctatus
CCTAGTCAGTTTCAATACCGCACAGCCTGCCTGCGATCTGGGGCTCCAGGAAAAAGATCCGGGGCTCCAGCCCAGTCAGCCCACCCCTAGCAACATCCCTGGCGTTGGCCCCTCATGTGTGGCCCTTAGCCCAGGCTGCATCCTCCAAGACTTTCTGAGGATGCAGCCCAAGCTAGACGGCTACCTAACATGTTGCAACACATAAACAGACATGTTGGTGGGTCCCAGGCTAAAGCCAGCCACCATCAGATCTGTTTTTATGCCCGCACATACACATGTGTGGTGGTTGGGAGTAAAAACAGATGTGACAGATGACTCCAAGGTATCTTTCCTGAGGCATGACAGCTAGTTTGGAAGCCATCTCTGTTCTTGTATAACAGAACTAGGTTTTCCTATGGGCAGCAGACAAGGAGTTGTTAAGCCAATATTACAACCCCCTCATAATTCATTTCTGCTGTTACTTCAGACTGCAAGCTCAGGATTGCCTTAATCCAGGCTGTTGATGCATACCTTCCAACAGTCTCTACTTAGGAGACTATTGGAACGCCTCAGCACCCAACGAAATTCCCCCGTTGGGTGCTGAATCCCACTGTCGCTCTTCAGAGGGTCAAAGTCCCTCTTTCAAGAGAGAGAGAGACAAAGAGACTGCTATTCAAGCCTAAGGCACCTCTTTCCTGTTTGCCTCCCAGAAAAGCAATTTAGAGGCCAATGGGGAGACACTAAGTCGACTGATAAGCAGGGAGAGCGTCTGTCACTCTTAATGCACTCAGAATGTTGGGAGGCATGTAGGTGCATGAGGGGGTGGAGTTTATTCACTGGGGGAGAAGCTTCTTGGCCGTGGGGGAGGGACTTGCCCCTCTAAGCACTCAAAGTAGTAGGCGGTATCCTGATGGCTTCCCTGTGTCTTTCCAGCAGCAAGGGATCACTGGCGAAAAAGGATTCCCATGATCACGCCCTATTTCTTCGAGTTATGCTTCATGACAAGAGAAGAGTCTCCTAAGCAGGCCCATGTCTGCTGGATTTGCTAGATCTGGTCTTTGGTGAATCTAACATATGAATCCCATGTAGTTGACTCCCTATGGGTCTCAACTACTATGGGAGAGAGAGAGAGACAAAAGACACGAGGGTGGCATGCCGTCAACACAACCCGGGTTGGGACGCCGCCACCAACATGGTCCGGATGGGTTGGGTGGCACAACAGATGTGCCAGCGGCCGGGTTGCCAGGGAAGACGGGGAGCCGCCCTGCCCTCGCACTGCGCCCAGAGCCATGCCCCCCGCACCGTGATGGGCAGGAATGGCAGCAAATGACAGTCAGTCAACCATGAGTGCCTGTCATGGTAGACCTGGCCCAGGCCGGCAGACCCAGCCTGGGACGGCAGACCAGCACATGCAGCCCCAAGGTGTCTTGCTTTAGCCCGATTGGGCGGACTCTAGGGCTGTGACCTTGGACGTTTTCTGAGGTGAGAGCCTGGGCTAGCCACCAACATGACCTGGGATACCCTGGGTCAACATCTGGTGGTGCCCACATACACGTGCAGGGAGGATCTGTGCCCAAGCGGGCCACTAGTGGGCCAAACCGGTCCACTGTCACATTTATTTTTACCCAAAGGAATCCTTTCAGACCTTAAAAAGCAATTTCTCTACAAGTAGGAGCCACCATCTACAGCTTTCCTTATGGCTCTTTTTACACAGGCCGTGGCGCGAGGGGGGTCAGTGTGCGCTGAGGTCCGTGCGCTCTGGGTGGGTGGGAGGTTTGGACGGGTGCACACCGGCACACACTGCCCTCCCCCCCACCACCACCCACGGAGCTGCCTCTGTTTTTCCAGATGGCTCCATGCCTGGGCGATGGGTGTGGATGAGTGTGCGCGGGAGTACGTACACACGCACCCACTACCCAGCTGTGGCGCGGTTCACACGGACAGCAAACACCCATGAACACCCAGGTGTTCATGGGTGTTTGCTGCCCGTGTGAAAAGGGCCTTGTTGGGATAAAGCAAAACACACACACACAAATAAGAACTAGGAGTATTACTCTGCAGCTGAAACCTAACTATCGGCCCCCATCTTTGTGTACATATTTATTAATTATTATTATTATTATTAGCATTTATATAGCACAAGCAATATGCCTGGTGCTTTACAAAAAACGAGATAGACACGGTCCCTGCCCGAGAGCTTAAAATCTAAAGAGCAAAACAGCTAAGCCGTTTAAGGAAACCGAGCACGCAGAACCAAAATGTGGCTGTACAACAGAGAGAAATTTTTGAAGTTCCATACTCATATTTTCTGCAATATCTAGGTCTTATTGCTCGTTGGCTTTTTGAATACAAAAAACAATTGCTCTGGAGAAATGAAGATCTCACCTCACTGAGCCTCTCCACTAGTCTGGGTAGCAAATGAGCTCCATTCTCTAGGGTCAGCCATTCATTTTTCAAACTTTAATTCTTGGGATTATGATTCTTCAGCTTTACAAATAGAGACTGTGTAAAAGCTCCAACTAAAATATCCCCTGGAAAAAGAAGAAGAAGAAGAAAAAAAACCTTCTGCAGCTGGAATTGTGAGAATATTCTGTACCAGCCGAAGCAGCTGTAGGAAATAATTCTTAACCAGCTGTAATTCAGACGCTCTTTTATTGTGAGGAGGAATTGTATTAAGCCTGAGGCAGGCTTCATTCATGCAGAGCTTTTCTTGCGTTTCTCCACTGAGTTTTGCTATTAGCTGCCAATCTGAACTTCACAGCTTGAGAGGAAATTCAGTCAGGGCTGCACGATTCACATCGTTTCTTCGCAAATGAGTTTGCCCAGAGCAGGCCACGAAACCATGCAAAATGTTCAGAGAAACCTTCCTTCCCAGAGCTTTCCTGGAATCTGGAGACTGAGGTCCGATTCCATATAAATTGTGGGGGGTGCTTGGAATTTTGTAGTGGAGAATGTCATGTGATTCCTAAATACCAACGATTGATTTCCACTTTAGAGTTCAGTTTACCTAAATAAGCCTGAAGAGTTGGCTCCAATACTCCGCTGTCCTGTAGCTAATGTAATCATTGATACTTTTATTAACATTATTCCCCTCTTATTATTGATTGTGATGGAGCTCCAAGGACCAGTCCGAAATGAAGCCCCCATTGTGCAGCCACATGAGAGGTGAAACCATGAAAGGCTACGTTCACAAGAACCTTTTCTCCCACCTCTTCATTTTCTTCGGGGAGACTGGAAACCGGCTTTTTACATGTTCCCACATTCTCTCCTTCATTTTAAAAGTTACTCCAAGTCCCCCCAACAGGAACCTGTACTCGGTGCACCAGAAATTGCTAAATTCTGCAGCCTGGGAAGCCAAGTTTTGCAAGTTAACTGCGAGCATTTAAAAAATGCATAATTATGTACGGTTTGTTTAGGCAAATATAGTTTCCAGGATGCAGTCACCCAGCAATAAACATACTTCCTTTGCCTACCAACCTATACTGCCTCAGCAACACACAGCAATGTACACCATATCTGCAAAAACAGACAATAAACATACACCCCCCAGCAAACATCGCCAGCACAAAAGCAGCGCCCTCCAACATACCCCAGCACACACGTCTGCTCCCTGCACACACAACCGGAGACTGTCCCTGTTCCTGTTCTTCTCCCCACTCCTCCCACATGCAGAGAAACAGAGCCAAGGATTGTCTCTCCTCAGCGGGGGAGGGGTGGGTTGCTCCCTGCTGCCTGACATGGTCCCTCCCTTCCAGCCGAGAGGAGCGAGGGAAGAGCCACTGGGTAAATACGTGATGGTAGCCTGCTGTGGCCCACTGTCTTACACTTTGGACCGGATGTCACCTGCACATCTGTGCAGGTGCCGCCAGATGTTGGCCCGGGTTGTGTCGGCGGCTAGCCCGGGATATGACTTCGGAAAACCTCCAAAGTCTCAGCCCAGGCTAAGACCTGGGCCAAAGTGGGCCATCACAGGCTATCATGCCTGTTCCCAGGCCAGCATCCTGGCCCAGGTCAGGGCCACCATGGCGGGTCATCATTGGCCACCATGGCTTGCCATCATGGCGGGGGGCTGGGCGCAGTGCGGGGCCATCCAGCTGCAGATTTGGTGTGTTCCCCATCCTCCCTGACGCTCCAGCCAAGGGCATGTCTGTTCAGTGACTTGGTCCAAACCGTGTCCACCACAGCTTCCCAGCTGCCACCGCCCGGCTGTCACTTCTGTTTTTATCTATCGTTTCTAAGCAGAGTGTCTTCCTCCAGGGCAACAACAGAGGAGCTGATTAAAGTTAATTCCCTAATCACCATATCGCTGAAAAACAAGGGTGTTTTTAAAAAGCGATAAAAGCGAATTCCCTTATCGCAGCAGAGAACAGCTGGTCCCGTGAAAAGCAGGAGGAATTGCGGTGGTACAAAGACCACCAGTCCCTGCCCATACTGCTGCGCAGTTCTGCGCTGGCTTCTGTGGTGCAGAGACACCTGCAGTAGGATTAATCCCGTCACACAAAAGAAGAGAGGCACGTAGGGGGACTGGTAAACGGTGGTTTCTGGGGTAGCCTTTTGGGGGGCTAAAAGTGCATTACAGCCAGTGCCTCCTGTGATGCAGCTTTTTCACATGTTAATAAAAAAAAAAACAGCAGGGAGAAGGGGGTTTTGTGGACTTAGCATCTCGTGTGAATGCAGCCTATGTCTGTGCTCTAAGAAAACAACAAAATTCTGGTTCTTATACTATTATTATTGATGATAATAATAAAATATTATAATTATAATAATAATAATAATATAATATAATATAGCACCAGCAATGTACCTGGTGTGAAACAATCATTAGTTAGCAACGGGTCCGTCCTGCAAGGGGTTTTACAGTCTAGAATGGACAAAGAAGAGGGGGAGAGGGCTACATTCTAGGCCAACAGAACTGGCCTTCCTTCCACTATGCAGTGTTGGTTGCAATTGTGCCTCTCTCCCTCCTTATGGTGCTTTCAGATGTTCCCCGCCTCCCTCCCCCCAAAACTCAGACACTACAGGCAGGTCCGGCCTTACCACAAGGTGACCTGGGGCAACCGCCCTGGAACCCACACTTTTCTCTACTTTTGGGGGCCCCCACGGTGGTTTCCATTTTCACTAGAGCAGAGTGGGGGGCTTCCACTCCCTCCCAGAGAAGGCCCCAAAACAACCACCTCCTCAGAGAGTACCCCCAAGGAAATGGGGCCAGAGTGAAGGGAGCAGGGCCACCAGGGGCAACACATTTTACCTTCACCCTAGGCCCCACTAATTCTAAGGCTGGCCCCAACACAGGAGGCATCCCAAGGTAATCTTGTAGGATGGTTCCTGTGGGGTTGTTGTGACATGTGATTTACCCAGTGGTACAGCCGTTTAAAAATTCCCCAGATCGGTCTGGGAAACTTCATCTCCAATACCCTAGAGTGTACAGCAGTTCAGATGTCACAAAACCCTTCCAGAAACCACGTTGCAGGTTCACCACAAGGTGCTTTCTGTGTTGATTTTTTTGTTGGTTGTTTTTTTTGTCCTCTGAAGGCACCCTTAGTCATGCATCGAGTTTCATTGCAATAACTTCCCCATTGTTTCTAACATTTGGAAACCTTTTCTGCCAGCATATCAAAACCACCTTTTCTCTTTGAGAGCTACATCTTTAATGAGACCGAAGTATTGAGACACAAAATACTTGTTATCTGAATGTCAAAAAATAAATAAATGAGGATGCTAATTTAATCACTTTCTCCCATGGAATATTCATTTCTATCATGCTCACTGTAAATCCATTGGCTCCATGAATTTCTTCTCTGAAAGCAGGGGAAAGCAGAACATGAACTTGCCTTACCAATTTAGCACCTCTAATCTCAGGAGATGCAGAGAGTGCTCCTGGGATGCTGCTGCTGCTATGCTGCTGAGGCAAACAGGAACGGAGACTAAGCATTTTGTACTTTGCAAGATTGGGCCATAACCACTGGTTATTTTCTGCCAGGCTAAGAAGCGATTAGTGCACCCTCATCTGTGCCATATCCCAAACCACAAACCGAACCTTCTATATAGTCCCTCACTGTACTAGAAATGAGTCTGAAGAGGCACTGGAATAGAACAGGACAATTTAAGTCTCTAGACATGCTAAAATTAGGAGTGAGGTGCTAAGTCAGGCACCTTTTTAACTACAAAGGTTGACTGTTTGGATTCCACAATTGCATAGCATAAACTGCAATACAAGCGAGAAAAATGTAGACAAATGTACCTGCCTCTGGGGGTGGGTTACTAAAATGAAATCCTTCTGCTGCAAATGACCATATAGATGCAAAGATTTCAGTACATTCTGTACCAGCAGGCACTCAGAGGCTCTGATAATGGGACACAAACCCCTAAAATAGGCACATTTGCACTAGATAAATTGCCATCTAATGTGATAAGTATACCTCCAAACAGTCCCTATTTAAGGAGGGACAGATCCTCGTTGGGTGCTGAGTCTCACTGGCCCTTTTCACACAGACACTCCAACACTGATCAAATGGGTGTTACATTTTATTATACATGTTGCAGAGCACGCATAGAGCACACCTGCAGCCCTGCAACATGTATAATAAAATGTAACACCCATTTGATCAGTGTTAGAGTGTCTGTGTGAAGAGGGCCACTGGCCCTTTTTCAGGGGTCAAAGGGTATTTATTTTTTTTATTAGCATTTTTACTCTGCCCTTTCCTGAAGGCTCAGGGCAGCTTACAAACAATACAGTGAAAACATTAAAATACAATTCAGAAAAAATACAGTTCCTAGCACCATCGTCACAGACCGATTCAGACCAGGAAGTCGCTTGCTGTGTCCAGCGGTCCACCCCTCACCGCCATGACAGGTGGCCATGGCAACCAATGATGGCCACCATGGTGGCCACTTCAGACCGGGCTGAGAACAGCGGGCTACCGCAAATGATAGCCCACTGTCGCCTGGTTGGGCAGGCCTTTTCCCAGGCATGTTGGCACCTAACCTGGGCTGTGACCCTGGAGGTCTCCGGGTTCACATCCCAGGCTAGTCACCAACACAACTGGGGAAACTCCAGGCCAAACATTTGGATGGCCCTTAACAAATGTGATGGAGCCAAGCAGTTTCAAGTGGGTCTAAGTAGGCCACCATCACGTTTGTTAATGCCCAAAGTCCGTCTTTCAGGAGTGAGGCACAAAAAGATATTCAAGACTCAGGTACTTCTTTCCTGGTTGCTTTCCAGGAAACGCATTTGAGAGGACAATGGGAAGATGATGGCATGACAAGAAACATGTATAGTAGGGGGGTGGGGTAGTAGGTGGAGAGTGTCTTGTGTGAAAACGGCCTCAGAGAGGCCACAATTCCGCCACAATTAGTGAGCTTGCTTCCCCCAGAGGTTCGCCAAAGCCAAGTCTGAGAATTTTCTGGAGGCAATGTACGATTATTATTTTTATTTGGCCAATGGGAATAGGGACAGGGGAGGTTGGGTAGGAAATTTTGTAATGGCTTTATTTTCGTATATTTTAGATATTTTGATATGTTGTAACCTGTCCTGAGCCCCTAGGGACAGGGCAGGATATAAATATGAATAAATACATAGATAACTCCTCCTGATATATGAAAGGTCTATACACCCAGAAGCCCATTGTCTGCAATGGGGAAATGCAGTGAACGTGGGGGTCCCTGCCGACATACAGCTTTCCATCACACTAAGGCCACTTTCACGTGCTACCTGGGACGGAGGGGGCGGGATTTCCATCAGATCAGTTGCAGGCGCAGCTCTCTTATGACACGAATTAGCACGTGTGTGAATGCACTATTCCGCTTCTATGCCACAAGAACACCTGTGATTGTAAAAGTACCATATGGGGACCCCGTTGTGTGTGAGTGATCCCGCGGCATAAAAACGGAATAGGCCACACATGCGAATGCACCAAGTTTAGACTGATGGAGGTTATGTTTTACATAATTGAGGTTAGACTGATGGAGGTTTAGACTGATGGAGGTTAGAGTTTTACATGAGTATCTGAGCTACAGTATCTTTATCCACCAGTCAGAAAATGGTGGGGGTGGTTATTATTATTAGAAAATTGTACTACTATGCGTGTCATCTACCTCCGCAGTATTTTCTTCTAGGAGTGCTCTGACACGAAACAATGCTTTCCTACTTTTCCAGTTGTCTTTCTGATATCCCTTTAACCAGTACACTCCCACACAACCCCCCCAGCTTGGATCTTGATTGGAAACAATGAACAATGAGGAGGGTAGAAGCTTCCATGTAAAAGTTCTTCCTTGGCGTCCATCCGCTCACCACACCCTGCAGGGAAAAAGCCACTGAACTCCCGAGAAGCTGCATTCGGTTTTGGACACTGAACTGATGTCATTGGCTAGCAAACGAGCTGTCCTGCTGCAGAGGGCTTAGCCTTCCTGTAATATTCAGACATTCCTTTGCATTCCCGCGGCTTTTATTAAACCTGCAGCCGGTACACTCAGGGTACTCTGGCAAAAGAAAGAAAATGAGCAATGAGAAAGCAGATAAGCTTTGAAGACTTCTGTGAGCAGAAGGGAGCGGGATAGAAGAAACCCAAAAGAAAAGAAAGAAAGAAAGAAAGAAAGAAAGAAAGAAAGAAAGAAAGAAAGAGGTAACCATACCATCGAGATAATCTCGTCTCTCAGGCTGGATGCTCTGAGGCAGGACCTCAGGGAAGAAAAGAAAAGCCATACCACTGAAACTCACTTATTTGTTTAAAAGGTGTATTTCTTAATTGAAATGCATGTTCCGGGGGAACCTCCGGCCAAGGGGCTGAATGCAACCCGCAGCTAGTTTTTACCTTTTATGTGCCCCCTTTCCAGTCACTGCATCTGATCCCTCGTGGATCCAGTTCCTACCTCCAAACACCAAAAGACTAAGCTCAGTTTAAGGGCAGGGCTTAATGGGGGGGGGATGGAGGGGGGCTTGCCAGGGCTCAGTCCCTGCAATTCAATTCAAAGGGGGCTGAACCCAGTAGACGTGCACACCCCAAAATGTGAAAACCCAGGAAAAGACCAAATTTTGGCCATTTCAGGGTTGGAACTGAAAATCAGAAAAACTCTAGATGGTTTATTTGACTTTCATTAATGACTTGCCTGTCCTACTCCCTGCACTTGTCATCTAGATTCAAATCACAAGAATGCCTGTTTTATATTCAGCTGTAGGAAGGCCGGAAGGTCTAGTGGTTGGGTTGCTAGCTGGAAAATATATTTCCCTGCTTTGACAAGCTCTGGGGCAGGGGGCGTGTCTTCTGGTAGGAGGCGTGTCTTCCAGAGCACGCTTGCACCCCAGTAATTCATTTTTTTACAAATTAAGTACTGGTTAAAGGAGCAGAAAGGATGGGGAGTCACACTAGGGGGCAAACGCATGGCACAACTCCATGATCTGGACCCTCCTCTTTGCGAATGCATCGCTTAAACACCCCCAACACCAACTTCTGTTCAGCCCATAAAGCTTGTACTAATTTTCAAAGTGACCCCTGAGAGGGCAAAGGTTCCCTACCCCTGGCATATGGGGTATATGAGATCAAAGTAGCACAGATATTCAAAATAAAAAAATAAGCCAGTTCTGGACTGCCTTGCTGATGTATGTGTTCATACCATGGAGAGGCACACACTAAAGAGGTTGTACATTTGATGTGTGCAAGTCTCTCTTTTTGTTTCATCTTGGAAGATGGCTGTCAAGTGGTCTGTGGATTGTTTTCTCAGCATAAAATAGTGTGTGTCACTGAACTGTCAGCTGAGAACTGATGGATCATTGTTTTGATGTGTCCTGTCCGCTTTGGGGAATAAAAAATACATCCCTTTCAAGAGGCTAATGGAGTTCAATACTTCTTCTGCTGGGGAAAGCAGTTCTGGGTATAGAAACAGAGAGGGAGGTGGCATTAGAAATGTCAGTCCTGCTTTGCCCCTTAGACTGTTTTTATACGAGCAGGATCTCTCCTGCAGTTTAAACCTGTGGCACTGGGAGGGGGGGTGTGCCTTTAGACACTCCTCCGTGAACCGGAAGTCGCCGGGGTGCCATTAGAAACAGCAGCGCCGCATGACTCCTGGGTGTTCCAAGACGCGGCGTAGATAAGACCTCGAGGTCCTTCAGGGGTAGGGGCCAGCATTGCTGTGGGTGGGGAAGATGTTAGCTGCCACCCTTCTCTTTCCCCAACCTGCCTGCAGTAGCCCCCCGCCCTGACTGGGAAGAGCCACCTGCAATTCCTGATGGGGTGGGAGCCCCCCAAGCCATTCAGAATGGCAGATTCCATCTTCTGAAGCTCACCAGAACTATAGACTCCCCTATGACCATCTTTATACGAGCGGGATCTCTCCCGCAGTTTAAACCTGCGGTGCTGGGAAGGGGCTTTAGATGCTCCTCCGTGAACCGGAAGTTGCCCGGGCACCATTAGAAACAGCGGCGGCAGGCAACTCCTGGGTGTTCTGAGACGCAGCGTAGATAAGACCTGCGTTTCCAGAAGGCACTCGGTGAGATTGCGCAGCTACTTGGATGATCAGGCCCTGGTGCAGGAAGCAATGGTCTATTAATAAGCTTGCTTGTGGTGCACTCTGGGCTATGGCGCATCAAAGAATTTTCAGCAAAACTTATCTTGACTGTTTCAATGGAGAAGGGCTATTTGAATCTTAACAGCGTGTTAACCACTGACAGGCACGCACTAAAGATGCTGTACATTTGATTGTGTGCAAGTCCATCGTTTTGTTTCACCTTGGAAGATGGCTGTCCGACTTCCAGTTCATGGAGGAGCATCTAAAATGGTCATTGGGGAGTCTATAGTTCTGGTGAGCTTCAGGAGATGGAATCTGCCATTCTGGATGGCTTGGGGGGCTCCCACCCCATCAGGAATTGCAGGTGGCTCTTCCCAGTCAGCGCGGGGGCTACTGCAGGCAGGTTGGGGAAAGAGAACGGTTTCAGCTAGGGCTGTAGTGGAATGTCGCAGCAGTAGCTATTTCCGCCAGAAACAGCATTTCCGCAATTAGTGGTACGGCGTGGCAGAGGCTTTCATTCTGCTAGTTTCATTCCGCTACTTCCACAGGCTTCACAAAATAGCGGAAACATGACATTTTCGCTAGTTCCGCCATTCCGCCAGTGCCACAAAATAGCAGAACAGCGGTTTCCCGACAGTTTCTGTGATTTTTCTGCAATTCCGCAATTTGCAGAATGCCGGCGGAATTAGCAGAATGTCCACAGAAAAACCGCAGTGTGGCGCGGGCAATTCCGAAATGGCGGAATGGAATCATGGCGCGGTAACAGCTGCTGCTGCATCAGCCCTAGTTTCAGCTAGCATCTTTCCCACCCACAGCAATGCCGACCCCTACCCCTGAAGAACCCCTGAAATATGGACATTTCAGAAACCCTCCCCAGGTATTTGTGAAATGACAAGACTGTGGGGTGCAGATTCTCTAGTCGCCCCTCTACTCAATAGCACTTATTCCCACAACATTTATTATTTACCTAATAGCAGTAGTTAAACCTTAAGATGTTTGCTATTCAATATTTACTTCCCTGGAGCATTCTTTGTGTCTTGCCTATGACACCGCCGTTAAGATTCAAATAGCCCTTCTCCATTGAAAGAGTCAAGACAAGTTTTGCTGAAAATTCTTTGAAGCGCCCGTAGCCCAGAACGCACCACAAGCAAGCTTATTAATAGACTATTGCTTCCTGCATCAGGGCCTGATCATCCAAGTTGCTGAGCAATCTCGCTGAGTGCCTTCTGGAAGCTCGGACATTCAGTATATATCTGGGGGGTGGTGAGAGCAGTCAGGAGCTCTCAGTTTCAATCCACTCTGATAGCTTTCCAGAGTCATAATGCTGACTCAGTATGGGAGAAAGACAGGAAAAAGATGAGTGGAAATTAATTAACCATTAGTAGTAGTAGTAGCAGTATTTATTTAGTTATTTAATATGTACCTAAATAGTGCCAAAAATAGTAGTTTTCCATCAACAATTATAGATAGGTCCCTGCCTCAGTGGGCTTACAATTTAAGAAAGACAAGGGAAGAGAGACGACAGGGAAGGGACCAGAGGGAGAGACAGGAATACATCCAAGAAGTTGCAGAGTTACAGGTGCCCATGCTTAGCTTAGTTCCAGGGGAGAAGGAAAAACTAAGAAAATCAGAGCAGAGACTATGGGGATGAGGAGCTAGGAAAAGGCTGATGGAAGAGGTAGGTTTTCAGGAGAGATTTGAAGATAGGGAGAGAGGGAGCAGAAATAACAGAAGGGTTCTTCCCATTGGTCTGTAGGAATCTGAAATGGTAGTCATGGTTCGTTTGCCCAAAAGACAGTAGGGGTGGGAAGTTCAGATTCAGATTAATCTGTAACTGCCTGTAATTGGCAATTATGGATTAATCAGTACCGAATCACAAGTGTAATAAACACACCCATTGTGGTTCAGTTTAAAATCTATACAATAATTTTTAAAATAACTGTGCATCTGCAAAATAGTCACCAGACAATACTGCACATGTGCCCTTTTCTAAAATGGTGGTGGCAGTCTTACCTCCATTTTGGAAATGGGCAGCCGGTCTGCACATGTGCAAAATGGCCTCTGCACATGTGCAGACTGGCTGCCGCCATTTTGGGAAACGATGTGCATGCACAGAATGGTCTGGGGGCCACTTTGTCCATGCACAGTATTTTTAAAAAAAATTTAAATGTTAGATTTATTTTAAAATGGATTTAATTATGGATCCATCTACGAAACCATATTTAAATCCAGGAATTTACAGATACAAACCGCAACAGATCCGTATCCATAATTTTCACTGGAGGACCACCCGTTAAAGACACATTCCTGCTTACTGTAGCAGGTAAAGTTCATCTATCAACATGACTACGTCCGGTAGGGAATCCTCCACCGTTGGTTATAGACACATTGTGGGGGGGTCTGCCCCTAATGGATGAGCATGCACTCCCCCACCCCTTCTAGGTGAGGCAGAGAGTGACAAGAAATAGGGAGCAGAAGCAGGAGAGTAGAACAGACCCATTCTGTGTTTGGAATAGGGGAGCACATACCTCCCAACATTTTGAGTGGCCAAAGAGACACAAGCCCCATCCCCTTGGCCAATAAGCTCCACCCCTCAGTGAACATGTGCTGCCCCCTCTCACGCACTTACATATGCACACACACAAAGGGAGGCAGATGCTCTGCTTTTCATTCCACTGTTTTTTGCCATTCCAACGTCTCCTCATTGCCCTCTCAAGCGCTTTTCCTCTGAGTCAACCAGGAAAGAGGCCCTTGAGGCTTCAATACTGGTCTGTCTCTGTCTCTTGAAGGAGGGTCTTTGACCCCTGAAAGAGGGGCAGTGGGACTCAGAACCCAAAGAAGGACTTTGTACTAAAGAGGGTCTGTTGGGAGGTACGAAGACATCAAGTGTGGAGGTTCCAGAGGTAAGAGCACGCATTCCCCATTAGCAAAACCCTGGTTGCGCTCCCACCTAGCCGATGCTGCAGACGATGCCCTGCACACGGCTTTATTCCTGCTGCCTCTTCGTTCTCAGCCTGGCAAATGGAACATGGGAAACGAAGTAAACATTGCCCTAAAAACAACGGCTCATTAACCAACTGCGGCTCCAGATCGGAGCATCGCAACTGGGGGCTTGTGACAAATTGAACACAGAGCCCTCACCTCTGAGGAGAAAACATGTTTCAGACACTGTTACCCATTAAAATATTTGATGCAAATGCATGAAAATGAGTTCTCAGCATATCCCGCTCTTCAGCTATCTCGCTGAAAACTGTTCTCTAATAAAAAGTAATAACAGTCACTAGAGAAGGAAATCCATTTGTGATACAACACATTAGCAATTCCCCTCACCTATACAATACATCGCTGCTATGAGGGGGCACAGGCCCAAGGCCAGGGGTGGGAAACTCAGGCTTGGGGACCAAAGGTAGCCTGCAGCAAGGTTTTATGCGGCCCCTGGATCCAGTTCCTAGTACTGAAAAGCCGAACACAGGGTAATGAAACAGAGGGTGGAGTCAAACAAGACAACAGCCCGCTGGAGTCCATGTTGTTTGGTCTACACGGCCCCCAATCACATGTTAAGTCTGTCCAGCCTAACAAACAGGTAGCCTTCTGCCCGTATTTCATGTGCTTGTGGCAGTTTCCACCAATGGCGCTAGCAATCTTCCTTCCTGCAGCCACCTCAGCTGAGAGGCGCACTAGAGATCTCCCTTTACGGTCTCCCTCTCTGCCTCAGCTGAGAGGCTGCGGGGGAAGACGACTGCAGGGGAAGGGGGATCTGTAGATCACCTCTCAGCTGAGAGGTGGCTGTGGGGGAGGGAGATTGCTACCGCTTCTGCCTCTCAGCTGGCCGGGTGCGCTAGGCAGGGCTCTATGCGCTGGCAGACCTGAATGCTGGCGAGGCTACAGGTGAACCTCATTGATGAGACACAGACATGTGAGCACCCATTAGCCCAGATTGGCCCACATGGGGGGGCCACAATGTTTCTGGACTCCATCATGAGTTGTGGCTCTGTGGTGACCACGTGGAGGCCACATGGCGAACACCTAACAGATGGGCCCACGGGATCGGGAATATGCCTGATGGAGGCTAATATGTACTACCATCTCATTTGATTCCACCCAGAGATAAGGGCATGCACACACGGATTGGGAACAGATCCATGGCACAGATCCTCAGTCTGAACCCTAAGCATCCGTGCCTTCAACTCCCATGCGGCCCTCAAAGCTTTTACTTATTTTCAAAGTGGCCCGTGGAAAGGAAAATCTTCCCCACCCCAACCCTAGGCACTCCTTCACTCCAGAGCGTGGAGAGGAATAAAGCAGCAAGAAAAAAAATGGAGGGAAGTAGCACTTAACCTGGTTCATAGCCCTTCATCCCAAAGCCACAGAAGCCCCTCTGCTTTGATACCATCGTCTTTTGACTCTGGATGTCTCTGTGGGAGACGGGTTAAGCAGAGCACAAAGACGAGGAAGCAGATGCTCTGTACAAAAGTGCTCCCCACTAACCCAGGCAATATTTCCACCTGAATAGGCAGTGGCAATTAATGGTTGTCAAAGCAGTACTCATTTACATACATCCACTTCCCTTGGGGAGATGCTAAAGCATAGAGACAGTGGCCCCGATCCCATCGCCTGCAAAGTCCCGCGCACAAGCCAGGTGCGCATGGTTTGCGCCCGGCACAATGTGCCAATGTGGATGCGTGCGGCTATGTGGGGGGATCCACAGGCTATGGGATCAGGGCCTATAGATGGAAGCCAATGGCCGCATGGTTCCTTATGGACAGGGACCCATGTTCACTGAGTTTTCCTTATTGACAGCTGTGGGGAAAACTCAGTGGATACAGGTTCCTGTTTATAGACTAATGGTGGTAAGGCAGAAGGGGTTGGCAGGCCTTCTCTACAGAATGGCCACAGAGAGAGAGAGAGAGAGAGAGAGGTTGCCATGTTGGTCCAAAATGGAAGACAAGGTAGTTCAGATAAGAACATACGGCCACTTTTACATGCGAGGCCTGGGAAGTGCGTTCTTCAACGTGTTGGGAGGAAAAGCCAACAGGGTGCGTTTACACACACCAGAAGTGGCCACCCGCTGTAGGAATCGGTGGCACGAGCAGCCTCTTTGAAGATTTATTCTGGAAACCTCGATATCGGGGTTTCTAGAGCACGTCTTCAAAGAAGCCGCAGGACGCTGCGCATGCCGCCAATTCCTATGGCAGGCGGGCGACTACTTCTGGTGTGTTTAAACGCACCCTGCGCAGCTTTTCCTCCCGGTGCGTTGAAGAACGCACTTCCCAGGCCTCTCGTCTAAAAGTGGCCTAAGAAGTGCCATGCTGGGTCAGACCCATGGTCCATCGAGCCCAGCATCCTGTCTCCAACGGTGGCAAGCTACAGTAGCTCAGGAGAAGTACAAGTACAGGTCATAGAGGTGTGGCCCATCTCCTGCTGACCCCTCCCAAATACCAGTTGCCAGGGGTTTATGCCAGAGCTAGTAAACATGTATTGCTCTATCTTCTAAGAATGTATCTAGTTTCCGTTTGAAGCTAGTTATGCTGCTGGCTTTCCCACCCCCCTCCGGAAACGCGTTCCACAACTGTACTGTCCGCTGAGTGAAAAAGTACTTCCTTTTGTTTGTTTTAAATCTGCTGCCGTTTAACTTCAGGGAGCGTCCCCTTGTTCTCTTACTGTGAGAAAGGGCAAACAGTAGTTCCCTATTTATTTTCTCAGTGCCAATCATGATTTTATAAATTTCTGTCGTAGCCCCCCTTAATCACCTCTTCTCCAAGTTAACAGCCCCAACCTGTTGAGCCTCTCCTCAAATGAAAGTCGATCCATCCCTTCTGTCACCCTTGGCCTTCTCTTTCCAAGTTCCTTTATATCTTTCCTGAGATGGGGCGACCAGAACTCTCCAGTTACTTTCTCCTGTCCACACCCACCCAAACAACGTCCATACCGCTGCATCTATACCTGTCGGTCTTTATATCTCTGACTTGTTCCATGCCTGAGGAAAGGCCCTGTATGGCCTGAAAGCTTGCACAGTCTCACCCAACAGACGTTGGTCCAATAAAAAGCATCATTTGAACTACTTTGGCTGCTTTTAGACGTTCGCGGCGCAAAATCACGAGCATTGTAAAAATCCCATGGGCGGGTTTAGATGCAACGTCACACACAACTGCCGCTCACACATTCTTTTTGGGCCACGGACTAAATACCTCGATATCGAAGACCTGGCTAGAAGGACTGTACGTGGGACTTGGTATATATGCTGGTGATGTTTCACATGGACTGTAAATAAAGCAAGCAGTGTTTGAACTCAACCCCACACGTGTCTAGATTCCAGTTCTGGGTGCGGACCCTGAGGGCACTTAGCCCCCGAGGGCCAAGCCCTGTTACAATTACTATTATGGTGGAAGAAACTGTGTTTATCTGGACACCTCTCCAATCTGGACAAAACGCATGCACCAGGTGGAGTTCAAATAGGGGCGTGGCTATTTTACAAACACACGTGTAATTGGCCCTCGATATCAAAGTATTTAGTCTGCAGCTCTAAAAGAATGTGCGAGCGGCAATAACGCGCGTGACATTAACCCCGCCCATGTGATTTTTACATTGTGTGTGTTTCCACGCCGCAAGAGAGACACTCACATCTAAAAGCGGCCTTTGTCTCCATGAACTACAGAATAGGTGCTTACTTTCCTCGTTGGCGGGCAGAGTTTCCTCAGCAAGTCCGCAGACCCATTTCTACCTCAAAATGAACACAAGGCAGACATTTTATGAGCAGACCCACGCAGAGCTTTTAAAGGCACTTACTTTTCTTCTTTTTCCTGGTGGGAACAGAAAGAGGGGGGGGGCAATTATATTATATAACCCTAAACGTTTGGAAAATTATCCGCTGTTTGGTCACGGTTGGGAGATGCCTGTCTGAGCTGTGTGTCAAATTCTGTGAGGAAAGTCCTGCTTCACTAAACACATGCTGTGAGAAACCAGGGACAGCAAGTATGCTGCTGGGCTCTCCAAAGAGGGACTTATTTATTGAGCAAGATGTCATAGCACTTATTAGAACCTAAGACGTTGTCGTGTGAGGTGGTTGTGGAGAAAGTCAGCTCTGGCAGCGTGCATCTAAATGGGTTCCAATTAGCTAGCTCGATGGTAACAGTACAAACACAGTCGCCCATATTTTATTCTCAGCCATTCAAGAGAATTCTTAGGCAGCTACAGGCACAGGGAGAAGGTGTTGCATTGGAAATAAAGAAGAGAGACTTCTAGGGTACATGTCAAAAAAGTGGTAAGTGAGGGCTGCTTGAGCCAATTACACGTGTTTGTAAAACAGCTACCCCCTTATTTGAACTCCACCTGGTGCATGTGCTTTGTCCAGATTGGAGAGGTGTCCAGATAAACACAGTTTCCACCATAATAGTAACAAGGCTCGGCCCTCGGGGGCTAAGTGTCTGCAGGATCCGCACCCAGAACTGGATCCAGACATGCGAGGTTGAGTTCAAACACCGCTTGCTTTCTTTACAGTCCATGTAAAACATCACCAGCAGATATACCAAGTCCCGCATACAGTCCTTCTAGCCAGGGAACCCCTTTGGCTAGGCTTGGGATTCAGCCAGGAACATCTCTCTGGGCCCCAGTGTCCAAGGTCTCTTCCCAAGTCTGGAACCACAGCCCAGCAGGGACAGGTGGCCAAACAACCCCCTTTTGCTGGCTTTGCACACTTCTTGTCCTCCAGCAGCTCCAGGGAACATCAATCCAGATCCTCCAGAGCTTCTCTAACTGCCAAGGTCTCTCCAGTCTGCACTGCACCACATTGAGCAGAGCGACACCCAGCCTCTACTCTGTAGCAGCACAGCCAGCAGCCAATTCCCAACAGTCAGGCTTCCAACAGCCCCCTACCCCCCTTACTGAGCTTCCAGGTCCGGCGTTGGCTGTTTGGGCTGCCTTCTGCCACACCCTTCCTCAGATGCCCTCATTAGCAGCCATTTTGGATCTAGGCTGGCTGCCATCTTGGTTCCCTTAAAGGGTCAGCAGCTCTGCAGCATGCTGCCCTGCTACAGTAATACATTGTGTTTGAGTGTTGCAGGTGACATAAGACGTGTCCAGATTTATAGAACTGAAATGAGTACCCACAAAAATGGGTATACCCATCGAAATCATTGTACTCGACCCCATTTGGTAGCATCAGGTACTAATCGGTATCCGATCTAGCCAATAATATACCAATTTACTGGGTTTTGTCCCAAATTCTGGTACTGATTTTTTGCCTTTCTGTTCTGATTCCTGCACTGATTTACCATTTTACTAACCAGTACTGATAGTTAAGATGGTCAATCCGTAACTGAGTAACAGTAATACCTGGTATTTTCAGGTAACTGGATGCCTGACTTGGTACTTGAGTACCGGTCAGGCACCCAATAGACTACTTGAAAATGTAGGTATTATTATTGAAATAGTACCCATTTCAGCACTAGTCAGGGATAAGGAAGGAACTGGAATAGAGAGGTCAAGATAAGAGAGGTTGCCATTGTCTGTTGAATGAATTCTACTGAATGGAGACTCCATTTCATGCATGCATCCCCAGTGAAATTCTGGCTTAATTAAAGTCCAAAGAGCTTTGCCATGGAGCCAGGATTTTATCCGACACCTCTGATGGCTTAGCAAGTGGGTAGGTGTAGGAGAGGCATCTGCCTGAGGCATCATTCCATGGCAATCACTGCCAAACCTCAGCCCTTGTTGGTCTGGTTCCATCCAGCCTACACCGTTGGAGTAGACCAGGTGGTGAGGACATGAGGCAACGATAGTCTTACGCCTTAAAAGACCACTAGAATGAGCAGAACTGAAGCTGACCCTGAGTTCTATAGGAACGTCTGTAGGTGCCATGAGCAACCCTATGGTTGGAGGGGCTAACCACCCTCTCGGTGGTCTGTCTTGCTCTACATCCCTGAGAGAACAAGCTTAGTCATTGAATTCCTCAGCTCACTTTACCCAGGGCCAGTCTTACCACCACAAGGCGATCAGGCCCGACTGTTTTATCTATGCCTCACAGTGGCCCCTGTTTTCATCAGAGGAGGGTGTAGGCCCCCATTCCCTCCCAGAAGGGCCCCAAACATGACCACATCTAGGGCCCTATGGAGGTTCCCCACCAAAGAGGTGGGGCTATGAGGGAGTGGGGAGGCCCACCAGGGGCCCTGTATTTTATCTTCACCCTGGGTCTTGCAAATTTTAAGGCCAGCCCCGACTTTACCATCTATTAATTATATTATATTATATTATATTATATTATATTATATTATATTATATTATATTATATTATATTATATTATATTAGCATTTGTATAGCGCAAGCTGTGTACCTGGTGCTTTACAGAACAATAAGATAGACACAGTCTATCTCTTGCCTGTTTCTTTCTGGGAAGGGAAGATCCAGTTGACTATTATTGGTAAGAGCCTACAAATTGAATGGCTTAAACGATGAGGGTTGGGTTTTTTTGAATGCTACTGATTCAGCAGCCACTCTGGTACATTTTGCTGACTTGGCTTCCGTGCCATAGCAAATCAAGGTTGGGTGCGGCTCTCACTGCTGATACCATCTGTGACAGATTCTCTCTTTGGTTTGGGTATTTTCCCTACAGGGTATGGTTTGAGCAAACTCTCATGCCATGTCTTTACATCCCAGACCCACTCCTCAGCATTTGTCCATGTAATGGCTATTAGCCAAGTAAGTTGGGGGACATATCCTCTGATTGACAGGAAATGAGGGTGAACAACCAGGACTGGATCGCCCCATTATGACCTGTTGGGTACTTCTCCCAAGCAACCAAAATAGGCCACTGTCGGAGACAGGATTCTAGGCTCAAAGGTCCATTGGTCTGACCCAGTACGGCTCTTCTTCTTGTCTTAGCCTGTCTGCCTTTGCGAAGGCCATGCCATTCTTCACCTCTCTATCTCGGGAGTGGTGTTAATGAGAATTGTCCAAAACACAAAGAGAGAAAGGTTTTTTGCTGAGTTTATGCTTTGTGTACTTTCACTATGGAAATTACATGTGAAAGTAAAGGACTACATTGGAATAGTGTATGGATAGTCAGGATTGCTGCTTAAAGGAACAGGAGTCTGAGGATGATGCAGTATCTTCCCAATACTAGATCTGTGACCAGGGCACCTTATCCTTGAATTGGGACAGCCGCGTTTTGAGGATAACATTGCATCTCCTGAGGCAGCCTGATAAAGAGGCTTCTGCTGTATAGTAATATTTATTTATTTATTTATTTCATAATTTCTATCCTGCTCCCTCCAGCCTTATGGCAGCTCGGGACGGCTCACAAAACATTTAAAAACAATATATTAAAAATACGTAAAAGGGTTACTAAAACAATAAAGACAACAGCAAAAAACAAAAGGTAAAACCACCGACAAAACCCCCACCCTGAGGTTATGAACATTTAGGCCCCAATCCAAGGTCTGTGTGCTCATGACGTGCAGACCACGTGGACACTGGGTGCATGGGGTGCTTCCGCTGGGATCCCACCATGCCAACCGCGGAGTCAGCCATCACAGGCCTACCCCCCCGTGCCGGTGGGCTGTGGTGGTGGAGTTGGGTGGTGGCACAGTCAGATCTGAGCAGGAACACCAAGCACATGCACGGTGTCCCGTCAGTCTGCACGTCACACTTGCATGAACCTTGAACCTGGGCCTTGGGGTTAAATTGTGACTTTAGAGAGAAAGCAAAGGATTTCATTTGCAAATAATGTACAAGTGGCTGGTGCCATTTCTACAGGTTTACAATAGTTTTGCTTGAGTGAACGTCTTTAGCAGCACTGGGAGGAATGCAATGAAGACGGATCCTTGCTTATTCAGCAGTAGTCACCCCTGAAAATGTCTTTGTTGCTGCCCGGGGTTATGGGATTATACTTAAATCCCAAAATAGGGTCACCCAGCAAAGGTATATCTCTCATAGGGACAGGTGGTGCAGGGACTGCTGCTTCTGCATGCCCTGGTACCTGCCACTGGGACAAAGTGCAGGGCACACCCACCCACCCACACACAAACTCACACATTCCAGCTTCTGCAGCAGTGCCCATTCCTACACCCATGTGACACATTCAAAAGTTTGGAAGCCATTGGCATAGGCTGTGCTAATCCACCTAGTAGCAAAGAGACCAACAAGTTTGCTGTTCCAAACTATTAGCTAGCTGGTTCTTCGTTCATCACGCACAAGCAATTTCGGGGTGTCCGCGGGCAGTTTGGAAAGCGGGGAGCTGATCTCTGGCTCGTGCACCACTTGATCCAGATTTATTCCGATGTCTGAGAACAATCCATTCTGAGCGAACCTAGTGTTGCAGAAGGCTCACACGCAGGGTGCGCATTGCATGACGAGCGAGATACATTAACAGGAAATTTCTTTGATGTTTCGTGAACCCCTGAAGAGAAGCTGTTCTGACAGTTGCTGTCATTCAGCTTAACCTCCCAAGCGCTAGGTGACTATTGCCTTGAACTACAGAGATTTTAGTTTGGGTTTAACTGCGTAGGACGGGTCAGTGCCGGATTTGACATCCTTGCTGAAGACAGCAGATTCCGCTAATTAGAGCTACAGTACATCCGAGGGATTTCCCGTGTACCATAAGCCAATTTGAAATACAAGCACTATCGTTTACATCCCAAGAAAGTAAGCTCTTGAGAAGCTTCACAGTGGGTGTAATTGCTGATTTAACAGGCTCGTGCATGGAGATGATCATATTTGAGAAGCTAGGAGACTTGTAAAGAGAATCTGCGCAGAAGCCCTTCACTGAGTTCACACCACTTTGTGGCTAGGTTTTTAAAATTATTTTCACACCGGTTTTCATTCTCATATATCATGCCTCGTATTCTGACTCCTTAATGCAGTTTTATCAAACAAAAGTGTTACTTCTACCCTTCTGTAGCAGGCTGGCTTATTAAATGGTGCTTTAGGGAGGTAGAGCATCCAGATTTAATTACATCAGAGAACTTACTCAGTGGAGATTTCAACGGCATGCCTGATATTAAAAGACTTCCATTGGACAAGCTAAAAATCACTGGAAAGAAGAGAGGGAGACACATCGCTTGGTAAACTCAAAGGAGAGATTTGAAATATTGAGAGTTTGTTGTACTATATGTGAAAGAATATAAAACACAGAACCTACCAGACTGCATGTATTTCAGTACTTGCAAAAGCAGTAACCAGCCCTGATTCTACTGCTACTACAGAACTACTCTTTCTCAATTGCCTCGTTGATTACTCATAGCAGGCTTAATATCACCGACTGAGTCCAAGTTGGATGATCCTCGTTGTTTCAAGAATATTGGTTTCCTGTATTTGTGAAACTGCTGTAATTTAAATACCTATTTTTTTCAAGGCATCTTCTAGAGTTCTTAGATAATGATCCAATTGCTGATTTAACTACTGGAATAATTTTGACTGCAAATTTTTTTTTTTTTAATTTCATTTGTCGGTTGCACATAGTCTAAACATTATTCATTATTCTCATTATTCAATATTACATTGATTCATTATTATTATTTATTTTCATTATTATTTGCAAAAGTAAGGCTGCACGAATCCTGACCCATTGAAGTCACTGGCCAAACTCTCACTGTCTTTAGTGACATCAAGTGTCCTCCTGAAGTTTCATAAGCATGTTCCAATCTAGAGTGGTTAACTGCAGATTTTTAAACACTACTCTAAACACAAAACTAACTTAGTGACTTTTGGAAGTACAACTGGGAAGAGATCAATATGATTTTGGAGGAAAAGAGGATTTTCTTTGTATTTATTTTTATTTTTAGCTTGATGAAATTGATTTGGGATTTTTGGGGGGTTTTTTAGCCAAAAAACCTTACTAGTATCAGGGACTCGTGTTCGCTGTGTTTTCCCCATTGCAGTTAAAGGGGGAAATGCAGTGAACACGGGTGCCTTTAATTTTGTGTTAATGTTGTTTCGAAAAGGATTTTGTTCCGGCTTTCAGTTTCCGTAACTACGGACCTTGTTCATATCTCATTTGTATTGGTATAAATCTGGCATAACTTCACAGAGTTACTAAAGAGCAACGTAACTTGGATCAGAATCTGGCATTGAAATGGGGTGATATAGACCCCATGCTGCAGCACCAGCCAGGAAGGAGTTAACACAGAAAACAGCCACAGCTAGGAATGAAATCCGATCTCTATTTTCTCTTGAGTCTTGTCAAGTGTGAGGTCGGAGGAAGACCTCACAAGGGACTGGGAGGAAGGTAGGGGGGTTGAACACGCAGCGCCGCCCGTTTGCAGGAACCGGAGCACAAGGCAGTGCCTGGAAAACTACCCTCAGGGTCTTATAGGGCCTTAGGAATCGAATAGATACCAGGCCTAGCTCATCATCGGGTATCTGGGTATAGCGCAAGCCTTGGTCCGTTCCTCGGGCCACAGTCACTCGGGGTCCCAGGAAAGGGGTGCGAAGGGGAAGGGAGAGTGGTGCGGAACAGGGGGTGCGGCCCCTGGGAAAACAGGAGGGTAGGGACAGGACTTCCGTTCCCCAGGCCCAGGGGCACCCGCGGTGAGGAGTTAAGGAAGCACTCACTGCTCCAGTCGGTTTGCCACTACACACACGCACTCACCACACAGTCACGCTCTCTCTCTCTCTCTCTCTCTCTCTCTCTCTCTCTCTCTCTCTCTAACAATCACAGTCGTCGCCTAATCACGCTCCTTCAAACAGGTAAGGACAAGAGGGGGGCCGGTCTCAGGCAGAGCACCGTTCACCAGCAATGGAGGCCCTGCAAGGGCGCGCTTAAATAGTCTGGCTAGGAGGGCGGAGGCGGAGACGCGCAGAGCGACGGAGCCCCGCTGCCGGGGGCGTGTCCAGCGTACCCGGCGTCGGCGTCTCTGTCTGCTGCCTCTCTGTGGTGCTGGGGCCAGGCGGGGGTGTGGCCACGCCTTCTCTCACCGGGCTTCTCCCCGGACTTCCGGGTTCTGGCGGTGCGGCCGCTGGTTGGGGGCGGCGCAACTGGTCCAATGCGGGACTCGCCGCGGGGCTTCCTCCCCCGCTTGGGGCTGTCGGGGCACGTCGGCTTGATCCCTTACGACCTCCAGGCGGCTGCCTGACAGTACCCCCCCTCCAATGGCGGCGATACCCAGTGGGTCGAGGCTTCAACGGGTAACGCATGTGGAAGAGACGAAGGAGTCTGGGGGCATGCACATCTGTCGCCGCTTCCCAGGACCGATCCAGGGGCCCGTACCCCTCCCAATCGATGAGATAATACAGGCGCCCTCGCGAACGCCGCGAGTCGAGGATCCGGCGAACAACGTATTCCGCATTGGTGTCTTGCGGCAGGGGTCCTGGGGGAGCCGCCGGCCCGGGAGGGGCCGCGGGTTTCAAGAGGGATACATGAAAAGATGGATGGATCCGTAGGTGGGAGGGTAAGCAAACACGATAGGTAACATCGTTGACCTTACGTTGGATCTGGAATGGACCCATGTACCGATGATCCAATTTGTTCGATGGTCGCCGGGAGGCATAATGCCGTCGGTCGACCCAGACCCAATCCTGCGGTTGGAAGGTAGGGGCCGGACGCCGGCGCTTGTTGGCATGAACTTGGTATCGCTCCCGGGCCCGCCGAAGGATGGCGCTTGCGGTCGTTTGCGCCCGGTGGATATGTTGAATCAAGGTCTTGGCAGCAGGAAGTGTTAACGGCGGGACCTCGGGCAGGCAGACACGGGGGTGGTACCCATAGGTGACGTGGAAGGGAGACGTACCGATGGAAGCGTGAAAGGTGTTGTTGTAAACAAATTCCGCTAATGGGAGGAGCTCAAACCAGTTATCCTGGAGATAGTCAGTATAACAACGAAGATACTGTTCCAAAGTTTGATTTGTTCTTTCAACCTGCCCATTGGCCTGGGGGTGGTAGGCTGATGTCAGATTGCTTTTTATTTGGAGGCTTGCCAATAGGGCCTTCCAAAATCGTGAGGTAAACTGCGTCCCCCTGTCTGTAATGATTTCCCGTGGCACCCCATGGAGGCGAACAATGTGTTGCAAAAACAGACGAGCTGTAGTCCCGGCGGTGGGGAGCTTTGGACATGCGATGAAATGCCCCATTTTTGTAAAATGGTCCACCGCTACTAAGATTGTGGTACAGTCCTGTGACATGGGGAGGTCCACAACGAAGTCCATTCCTACCCTTTGCCAGGGTCCTTGAGGCTGTGACATTAGTTGGAGAAGACCCTGCGGGCGTTGGCGGGGAACTTTTGTACGGGCGCAGAGTTCGCAGCGTTGTACGTATTGTCGCACATCTTGTGATAAGGATGGCCACCAAAAGTGTCGCTGCAGTAAATGCAAGGTTCTGGTTTCTCCTGGGTGTCCGGCGAGGGGGGCATCGTGATGTCCCCAGAGAATGGCCTGGCGAGCCGCGGGGGGCACAATAATCTTCCCATCATGGTAATAGAGTCCAGTGTGGGCATCATATACCCCGTTTTCTGGTGCCATCTCCTCCCGGGAAGTGGCGTCTTTCAATTGTTTCATTGAAGGTAGGGTGGCTAAGACGGACCTTCTTTGTAAAAGGAAGTCTCCTCGACTTTCAGGTGGTTCTCCTGTTTCCGTGCAGCGTGATAATGCGTCGGCTAGGACATTTTGGTGTCCTGGGCGGTAGATAATACGAAAATCAAATCGCGTAAAGAACAACGCCCAGCGGCCATGGCGGGCGTTCATAATGCGAGCGGTCTGCAGGTAAACTAAGTTACGATGGTCCGTGAGGACGGTGACGGGGTGCTGGGCTCCCTCCAAATAATGCCTCCAGGTGGCAAAAGCTTCCTTGATGGCAAGCAGCTCTCGGTCGAAAACCGTATAGTTCTTTTCTGCGCTCGAGAGTTGCCGGGCGTAGTAGGCGCAGGGCTTTAGGGGGGAGTCCTCTGTCTCGGCTTGCAAGAGGGCCGCTCCAAGGGCAATACTAGACGCGTCGGTTTCCAGGGTAAAGGGTCGGTCGAAGCGTGGGAACTGTAGAAGGGGGGCCTGCATGAAGGTTTTCTTGAGGCGTTCAAAGGCCGTCTGTTGCAGGGAACTCCATTGATACGTTACCCCCTTACGGAGGAGTCGGGTAAGGGGTTCGGTGAGTTGAGCATACTGGGGAATATATTGCCGGTAGTAGTTGGCCGTGCCCAGAAATCGCTGCAGAGCCTTAACTGAGGGGGGCGGAATCCATGTAGCGATTGCTGCAACCTTCTCAGGTTCCATTTCAATCCCCCGTGGGGAAATGATAAAGCCTAAAAAGGCAACGGTGGATTGATGGAATACGCATTTCTCTAACTTACAAAACAATCGATGTTGCAGTAAGCGAGTCAGGACAGTACGTACGTGGCGTATGTGTTCTGTAAGGGAGGTGGAAAAGATCAGGATATCGTCCAGGTAAGCCACGACAAATTGATCCAACATGTCCCGAAAAACGTCGTTTATTAAATGCTGGAAGGTTGCCGGGGCGTTAGCCAGTCCAAACGGCATAACCCGGTATTCGTAGTGCCCATATCGGGTTCGGAAGGCCGTCTTCCATTCGTCTCCTGCGCGAATGCGCAGCAAATTGTAGGCTCCTCGTAAATCAAGTTTTGTGAAAATCGAGGCCCCTTGGAGGCGGTCAAGAAGTTCTGGGATTAGCGGGAGGGGGTACCGATTCTTGATGGTAAGGGCATTAAGGCCTCGATAATCGATGCACGGGCGCAACTCCCCTCCCTTTTTCGGCACAAAGAAGAGTGGGGCCCCCGCCGGGGAAGAGGAGTGGCGAATAAATCCGGATTGCAAGTTCTTATCGAGGTACTGCTTTAAGACGCGAAGTTCGGGTTCCGAAAGGGCATAGAGCCGGCCGTACGGTGGTTCCGCCCCAGGGGTTAGGTCGATGGGGCAGTCATACGGCCGATGCGGGGGCAGTACCTCTGCTTCTTTTTTATTGAAGACTTCGCATAGGTCGGTATATGGCCTGGGAATTCCCTCGGTCTGGCTCGCGCTGGCTACAGCGCCTGAGGGCCCTGCCCGTACTGGAGGAGGCACAAGGCAGGAGGTTCGACACAACTCTTCTTCGAACCGTAGCGTGCGGTGCACCCAATCAATTCGAGGGTTGTGCCGCTGCAGCCAGGGCAACCCCAGAATCACCGGGAACATGGGGGTCGCCACGAGGTCAAAACTCAGTTGCTCCTGGTGCCCTCCATACATCATGGTCAGCAGGGGGGTCTGAAAGGCAATGGGCCCTGAGATGAGCGGGGACCCATCTATGGAATGTATAGGTTCGGGGGGCACCCGGGGGTGTTTCGGGATTCCCCACCGTGCTCCTTGAGCTATGTCCAAAAAATTCCCCGATGCTCCAGAGTCAATCATGGCCCAGGCCACCCTGCTATGATTGGGGTGTACCTGTAGTAAGACAGGGACCACAAGGTGCGGCCCTGCAGGACGCCTGGTGTTCTGAACTGCTGGGGCCAATGGTCGGGGTGCTAAGCCGTCCTCGAGAACCCCCCCTAAGGTTCCCGAGGCCTGGGTTTTCCCGGACTCGACTGTCGTCCCGTCAAGGCAGGGCAATTCCGAGCGAAGTGCGTGGGTTCCCCACAGTAGTAACACTGACGAAGCACCCGGCGGCTTTCGCGTTCAGCCGGGGATAACGGCCCGCGGGCGGCCCCGATCTGCATTGGCTCCACGCCATCCCCCCGGGGAGTCTCCATCTTAGGGCCAAGGGCCGGGGCGATTCGGGGGATCCAACTACGGGAAGTGTCCTGCCGGCGTTCCCTTCGGCGTTCGGCAAGCCGTTGATCAATTTGTACGGTCAGATTAACTAGCGCCCCCCAGGTATCCGGAAGGGTAATCAGGGCCAATTGGTCTTTTAGTTCCTCGCTCAGCCCTTTACGGAAAAGGACGCGCAGAACATGGTCGGACCAATTTAGCTCAACCGCCAGGTGCTGGAATCGAGTCACATAATCCACCACCGACCCCTTACCTTGTCGGAGGCCCATGATGGCCATTTCTGCCTCCTGGAGACGGTGGGGATCGTCGAAAAGGAAGGCCAACTCCCGTGTAAACCCGGCATAATCCTTCAACAGGGGGCTGGCTTTCGTGAGCAAGGGGGTAGCCCACTCTAAGGCGGTACCCTCAAGGTGCCCAATAACAAAGGCCACCTTTCTTTCATCTGTGGTGTAAGTAAGGGGTTGAATGGAGAAGGTTAAGTTACATAACGCTATGAACCCTGCGTAGGCCCGGCGATCCCCCGTGAATTTAGCAATGGGGGGGCCTTTGGGTTCCTGGGGTTCTCTCCCCATGGCAACAGGGGGTTCGGGCCCGCCGGCCCCAGGGCCCGGGGGCATGGGCGGTTCGCCTGGCGGGGCCAGGGCCCCTGCCCCGGCCTGCTGCTGGTCTTTAAGGTCCTTCATCTCCATAGCGATGGCCTGAACGGCCCGCGAAAGTTCCTGCACCTCTGCCATTAATTTTTCCATGGTCCTATGACGACACAAGGGTGTATTTATGCTGGTGAAACTGTGAGGTCGGGGGAAGACCTCACAAGGGACTGGGAGGAAGGTAGGGGGGTTGAACACGCAGCGCCGCCCGTTTGCAGGAACCGGAGCACAAGGCAGTGCCTGGAAAACTACCCTCAGGGTCTTATAGGGCCTTAGGAATCGAATAGATACCAGGCCTAGCTCATCATCGGGTATCTGGGTATAGCGCAAGCCTTGGTCCGTTCCTCGGGCCACAGTCACTCGGGGTCCCAGGAAAGGGGTGCGAAGGGGAAGGGAGAGTGGTGCGGAACAGGGGGTGCGGCCCCTGGGAAAACAGGAGGGTAGGGACAGGACTTCCGTTCCCCAGGCCCAGGGGCACCCGCGGTGAGGAGTTAAGGAAGCACTCACTGCTCCAGTCGGTTTGCCACTACACACACGCACTCACCACACAGTCACGCTCTCTCTCTCTCTCTCTCTCTCTCGCTCTCTCTCTAACAGTCACAATCGTAGCTGAATCACGCTCCTTCAAACAGGTAAGGACAGGAGGGGGGCCGGTCTCAGGCAGAGCACCGTTCACCAGCAATGGAGGCCCTGCAAGGGCACCCTTAAATAGTCTGGCGAGGAGGGCGGAGGCGCGCAGAGCGACGGAGCCCCGCTGCCGGGGGCGTGTCCAGCGTCGGCGTCTCTGCACGCTGCCTCTCTGTGGTGCTGGAGCCAGGCGGGGGTGTGGCCACGCTTTCTCTCCCTGGGTTCCTCCCCGGACTTCCGGGTTCTGGCGGCGCGGCCGCTGTTTGGGGGCGGCGCAACTGACCCGAGGCGGGACTTGCCGCGGGGCTTCCTCCCCCGCTCGGGGCTGTCGGGGTACGTCGGCTTGGTCCCTTACGACCTCCAGGCGGCTGCCTGACATCAAGAATCACAGTTCTCAGCTCGTTTTTAGCAAGAACCGAGAAAACCCCGGTTCTCAACACTTTCTTGGTCAAGATTTTTTTCTCAATTTGCATACCGGAGCCATGCACGGACTTCATATTGTCCTGAGTCTCATGTGCCAAGTCTCACATCCATGGGTGAACTAACACATAAAATCTGATTTTGTGTGTTTTAAAATACGATTTCCAGTCTCCACTGTTGTCCCGATTACCATGTGCACACACGCATGGTAATTGGGGTTTCGTAATAATTTGCATAATCTGGGGTTGGGACACTCGCCCAAAAGCTATCCCACCATGCAAAGCATGATCCAACCCTCCACCATCCACACACTTCCTGTGTGTCATTTCCCCTCAGCTTGTTTGTTGCCATTTTGATTTGATTTTCTATGATCCTCAGAAGACTAAGAAAACCGGGACCATGTGCACACGTAACATGAAATCAGATGTTCTATTCTCCCCACTTTGGAGGACTGGACTGAAAGCAGAAGCCAAACTTGGGGATAATCCGGGGATAAAAGTGGGGACAAAAAGTGCGGCCGTGCTCACAAGTAACATCTAAATCTAGGTCAAGCAGTTAAAATCAGATTTTTATGTTATGTGTGAGTTCACCCTCTCTCTCTCTCTCTCTCTCTCTCTCATTTTCTTTCCACCATCCACCAACCCCACACAGGCCTCCTGTACTCCTTTATAGTGAAGAGTACTGAAATTCCACACAGGCCTCCTGTACTCCTTTAGTACTGAAATCTCCCAAGAATCTGGTATACCTCTGAGATCCAGCCATTTTCCACATGCACAGTTGCTTTTCTTTTTTTAGATGATGAGCTCTCACACTATTAGTGAGATCCTCCCGAGATCTCGATGAGGATTCTTGATTCTTGAAGAAAAACAATTTATTCTCGTTTCAGCCCTAGCCACAGTGAGCTGACTAGCTGCTCAGCTATAGCCAAGGTTAAAGACCCCACCCAATCTTAAAACTTCCTTCCTGGTGGGGTTACTGCCATTCTGGGGGAAGTGGGACACTAGGAGCTGGGGCATTACTGCCTTCAAGAGCAAGCTCGACCCACCAACCCTGAAGACCCTACCCTCTTGCCCTTAGCAGGTCCTACAGTAGGGACATGAGCCCAGGCCCACCACAGCCTTGCTACGCCACTGGCCTGGGTGGACAAGAATTCACTGCTTAAGTAGCGGGAAGAGAAGAAGTTTTAGGTCAAAGATTCTTGGGCAAATGTCTAAGCTTACAAAAAGGGCCTTGTAATCTCTAACACTCAAGCAAAGTAGGAAAGATCTATCAATCAATCAGGGCTGAAACCCACAAAATAAATTGCATAGAAACTATATTTATCTACTAGGGATGGAACTCTGGGCAAAATTTCGGTTTCGGTCAATTTTGATTTTGGTTCTCATGAATTTCGGTTCTTTGTCGGTTTCGGTACTATTGGATCTTTTGCACTGATTTTTGTACCAGATTTTTAACATTGCGTTTTTTCAATGGTGGACAAACCGCAATGTTAAAAATCCAGTACAAAAATCAATGCAAAAGATCCGATAGTACCGAAACTGAAAAAGAACAGAAATTTCAGATTAATCCAAAATGGCCGTTTTCGGATGCTTTCGGTTTTATCCAAAACTGAAATTCCCATCCCTATTATCTACTGGGCAGAGATGAAGGACGAGTCAACCCCTTACAGGATTCAAATCTGTGCTGCTAGGGAATCTATGTAGAAAGGAAACTTCTGCTACAGTTACACCATAAAAGCCATATTTACTAACTACTATGTTTGAGCTGATCATTTCATCTCATTCGGTTCTCACTGCTTAAAATACAAGAGCCTGATCATTTAAATCAGGGATTAGGAACCTTTTCGATGTCAGGGGACACTCTGAAAATGAGTACACGCTCCAAGGGCCACATAAAATGTAGGGACAGAGGTGCACTTAGGAAGAGGAGAGTCCAGAGTATGAATCTCTGCCATTGACCTGTCCCTTCTCCTTGTGTTCCTGTCCTCATCTTTGTTCCCTTATCCTGAGCTCAGTTTTTCAATGCTTGGGGGTAGTAGGAACTGGGGCCACAGACCAGATCCTGGAAAGGGGCCAAATCGAAACTAACCATGGACCACATTTGATCCCCAAGCTGTACGTTCCCCACCCCAGGTTTAAATGCTTATTCCAGCCAGTAGATTTACTTGCTGGAGCAGTGTCACTGATTTGCTTGTACACTCCTTTCTAAGCAACAATATGTGCAGAAGATATTTTAAACCTTCCTATATGAAAGCCTTATAATATGCCGACCTTTTGGAATTTAAATAAAACAAACCCAGGGGTTTGCCCCTCAGCTCACCTATCCATCTGTTCTTTCCTTCCATTGAACCATCTGCCCCCACCTGGCTGTTTTTCTATCCAATTACACAGTGTAATGGCATTATAGTATTACTTGGGGATTAAACTGGTTTTTATTTTGGTGATGGAGATATTTTTCATTCTTTTGGGTCAGTATTTTATTGAAATTTTAATTAATATAAAACTGGAAGGGAATTTTAAAATCATCGTTGTGGCAGGTACTTTTAAAAGGCATTCCACACACACCCCACCCCCACCCCGAGATTCTTGCACTGAAATCACTTCATTATCCTCTAGGAAAGTTACATTCAAAAGGGGCAGATTCTGATCATGCAGAAGTTAACTCCAGATTTGCACAGCTGAGATCAGAAGATGATGATGATGATGATAATTTTATTTATATAACACCCCTACATCCCTTCTGCCCCCTCACCCCCTCCACACCCCCACACCCCCGCTGCCATAGGGCACTTGGAACACTTCACAAAATCCATACAATAAAATACAATAAAACAATGTAAAATTCATTTTTTAAAAAACTATTTTAAAGGGGAAGGAAAAGATTGAGAACAGAATATTTGGGGAACCACCAGTGGATCCTCTAAAAGCACCTGGAGAACAAAAAATGTTTTCAGGTGCTTTTGGAAGGTGAAGAGGGAGGAGCTGAGATGAACATCTGGTCCTAATTCTTTTCAATACTGTAAATATCCGTTTTGTTGTGCACCCGACCCAGCCCTACCTGAGCCATATGGGTGTGGGGACGGATCCCCAGCTGTGGGCATGTCAGTTGTGTCATCCAACTCGGGAAGGGGTAGCCACTGCTTCTTGCCCTGCTCCGGGGAGCCACCAGGCCAGTGGCATGTCTTTTTATTAATTATTATTATTACTGTTATTATTTACCTGCCACTGTACGATCAATAGTTACAGACAGGTTCCTAACCCTAAGGGAGGGGGAACCAAGGGAGAGGGGGAACATCGGGAGAGACAAGAGTACATTCATAAGGTTGAGAAGTTTCAGGCACATGTGCTTCACTTAGGCTGCATTCTCACCTGCGGTGGCAGCAGCGGGAGGGGCAAAGGAGACGTGGCAGCGGCAAAGGAGACGTGGCAGCGCGGAAGAGCCGGCGGGCGGGAAAAGAGTCGGTGTGAATAGGGATCTGCCGCGGTTTCTCTCGTGCATGTCAGGGCGATCCATGGAGGCAGCACGAGGGTGGGGGTGTGGGTGTGGGCTGAGCATGGACAGTGGCAGGGAGCCGGCTGAGCAAGGGGTGCAAACGTCCACAGGGATCCCCAGTACAGGTGTTGGATAGCAGTGAACAGCTGACCGGGGGGCGGGTCACGGAAACGAACTCCAAGGGTACAGATGGTATAACAGTGCCACACAGATGGCCCCGGGGTGCAGGCAACCCAGCATAGCTGAGCAGAACGGGGGGAGCAGATGGAGCCAGGACAGCAGCGGGTCCAGAATGGGAACGATGGAGCAGGTCACAGAACGGAAGGTCCAGGGGAGGTGCAGGGAGCACCCGGCGGAGGTGATAGTCAGGACACAGATGACCCAGGGGGTCCTACAGCCAGCTGCATGGGGTCACGAAGGGGGGTGGGACGGGGTGGCCCAACAGATGAACGTAGTGGCGCCACTGCAAAATGCCCCGGCGATAGCTCATCCGTACCATGTGCTGTGCAACAAGATAGTAGGTCTCAAAAGGATCAGGACTGGTGAGCCCAACCTGAACATTGGCACGGGACCACATCTCCGACAGCGCTAGCAGCTCGGGTCCAGTGGGATCGGGCAAGGCATAGTCAGCAGCAGGGGGCCATGACAGCTGTCTGAGCTCCAACAGGCGGTAATACGACTTCCCACGGGAATGCTGGTAGCCACGGGCCCCTAGGATGCAGCAGAAGTAGGACTTCGCCAGACAGGTCTGGAAGCCAGACAAGGCACAGACAGAGAGAGCTAACACCGTCTCAGGTGCAGACCACGACACCAGTGACTCCCGTCAGCTCCGGAATGCACCCATCCGGAAAGGGACAGAGGTCCAGCTCCACAGCATGGAGCTGGCACTCACAAGCGGTAGCCACATATCCAAAGCAGCAGAGGCTCGAGCTCAGACACCGATAGGAATCCGGGAGAGTAGACGGGGAAGCAAGGAACAGTTGAATGCCGGGGAAATGCCACCGGTCGGCTAGAACCATGGTCTCCCTGTAGGTTCAGCAATGTGGACTGGCTGCGGAACCGCTGAGCGGGAGCTCTGATGCAGCAGCATCACCCATGGTGCAGCTGGCAGAGGGTCTGATAATCAAGGACAGTGGGGCCCCTCAAAACATGGTAGGCAGGGGAGGCAACCAGGGGAGTTCCAAGGTCACATGATAAGGGTAAGGGTAGCACAATGGGACAGCAGGGAAGCGATGCGTGGGGAGCAGATACAGCACAGCTTCAGGAACCCAAGGCCAGAGATGACCTACACACAGAGAGCAGTGATACGCATACAACGTTCATGCACCCTCCACAGCCCCGTTATACCACCTACATGCTGGGGGCACAGCCCTCCCATGCACCCAAGCACTAGGCGGTAGTGACCGGCACCAGGGGGCACAGAACCTACAGGCTGAGCCCCCCGGTACGGGTGAGTGGCCCTGTGCCACCAGGAGCACCCAGTAACACACAGGCCACAACCAATCGGTGCAGCACCTGGGTAGAGGGCCCAACAGACAACCGGTGGTGCGTGGGCATGTGCTGGCCCCAGGCCCCTTATAGCGAGCTACAACCTGCAGCACAGCGGCATGAGCGTGCCTCCGAGCAGTGCGCCTGACACTGCCCGGCACCCCTGGGGCACCTACCACTTAAGGCCCTGGCAGGTACCTGACATGGAAGCGAACCAGCGGGGTGCCTGCTGGCCCTTACTGGAGATCATAGCTGAGTGGTACCGCCAGCACACCGAGCTCCAGAGAGTCACCATGGAGCTGCTCAAGATGTACACTGGGGTGTGTGAATGCCTGGTCCGGTTCACTGCAACCAGCCTGCTCACCCACCACAGGCGCTGCCGCATCGAGGCCATAAGCACGGTGTGCCGGCTCTCTGGGACGTAACACAGGGCCCTGCTGATTGCATGCACCCGTCTTGGCCACCGGCACTGGTTTCTCTCAGGGCCGGGCCAGCTTCTGGGGCAGCAGATCTGCATGATATGGATTTGGTTAGCTCGGTTGGGCAGCCGGTAGCTGGACCAGTACTGGGGTGGGGCCTGGGATGCCTGCCCATCCCTCTCCCTTCCCCTTGGGTTTTTGGGTCCCATCCCTCCATGCACCTCTGAACCGCTACCCCTCCCGTTCCCTCATGGTCACCCTCGGCGCCCCACCCACCAGCTCTGGCCACCAGTCCCCTGGGAGTCATGTGTGTGGGTCTATCCACTCCCCCTTGGGCCACCACCCTCTGACAGCCTGTTGGTCCACCCCTCTCCCCGCCCACTCACCTTGCCACACCCGCTGCTGCTGCTGCTGCTCTCCCTCCGTCTTGGCCTCCCACAGCAGTGGTATTGGTCCTGTGTGGAAACGGCCATGGGGGTGTGGCATTGGGGTTCCCCTCTCCCTACCCCCATGTCCCACCCACCCCCACGTCCCCCTTGCGGTCTCTGGTGGTCCCATCCCTTCCTCCACGTGTTCCACCGCTCCTGGGGCCCGTTCCCCCTCCATTGCCTCCTCCTCTCCCTCGGTCGCTCCTGCGGTAAGGAAGGGGGTGTTGGTTGGTATGGTTCCCTGCCTGTTTTACCCCCCTTGCTCCCTCACTAGGTCTGTGCAGGCCCCTGTGATTCCATTCTCTGTGCCTACCTCCTATGTCTGTCTTCGAGCCCTCCGTGGCTGAATGCTCAATAGGGCTCTGCTCGGAGTGCTCCCCTCATGTCCATTGGCTCAGGGTGACCAGCGTGTCATCATCGGAGCCCGATCCCGAGTACGGTAGTGGGCTCCCTGTGCCTGACCATGACGGGGGCCTACTGGTCCCCGAGGTCCCAGGCTGTTCCTCTTGGGGTGCAGGTCCAGCGGTGTCTGTGGGTGCACCCGGTGCTGCCATGGGGGGTGGGACGTCCTCCCGTGTCCGGCCCTGTGCCACAGCCCTACCTACCAGCCGGGGGACCACGATGGATCCCTTCATGTGGAGGATCCTGTCTAGGGCATCATAATATGGCACGGTATGCGCTGCGTGACTGGACCACTGGTTATTGTCCTTTATGTGCTTGTAGCCCCTCTTTAGCTCCTTGGCCTTGGATCGGCACTGTGCTGCCGACCTCTGGTATCTGGCCTCCCCCATTTCCCTCACTATCACGTTGAACACGTGCTCATTTCGCTTGTTTACCGCAAGCTCCACCTGGTTTTCCAGGGACCTCCAGATCCTGATGAAGTCCTGGGTCTCCTGGACTCCCCACTGTCCCCCTCTCTGGTACCTTCATCTCCGTGCTGGGCCCTTTGGCTCCTGTGCTGCCACCTCCTCCTATGGCTCCTCCCTGCTGGTGTCCCATAGGGGTTCCGGGGCTCGGGCACGTTTCCTGGTCTGTTGGGTGGACATGGGGGGTTGGGTGCTATGGTTGTGCCATTCCTGCCCCCAGCCCCCACCCTCCCTCCGTGGTTGTCCGCTATCCTTGCACCCCAACCCCCAGGCCATCCTGTTGTGGTCTCCTTACCTGTTTGCGGGGGGCCTCCATTCCCTGTTCGGTATCCCCCTGTGGGGCGGGTTGCTCTGGCTCTTGCTACTCCTCACACTCCATCGCTGTCCTGTCTCTCCACTCTCTCTTCCTGTCTCGCCACCTCATTCCCCTGCTGCAGTGTCCCCTTTAAATATACCTCCTTGTTCCATTTGTTGCCTGTTGCCTGGCAGCGATGCTGTGTGCATTCGCCACAATGTGGGATTGTTCTGTGTGACTTCGCCTGGCGGTTGCCGTTCAAACATTATTTTGGGCTGTTTCCTGGTGGGGATTGCATTGACCATGGTGCTGGACCTGCTCCCGTCTCGAGCTCCAGAACCATGGTTGGCCTTGGCCCCTACTGGTGATAGACTGTGGTGAACATCTGGATGCCGCCAAACAGACGTTTGTGGCTTATTGGCTGCGCTGGGGGATTGAGTGTGGTTCAGTGTGGTTAACTGTGATCTCGTAAGTCTGAAATTACCCCATGTGAGATCTGCGCAGGTCCCGCACGGAATCCGTGCTGCCCAATGCAATCCCTATGGAGATGCATGCGGTTTGCACGCGCATGCATGCAAGATGTTCACAGCGTGCGCAGGGCATGGGATCGCTCCCATTGACTGCAAACAGAAAGCAGTAGAGTTCTTTTTTCTTCACACCTCTGTGTAGATTATTTCAAAGGAAACTCATCAGGCCAGCAAGCACTAGAGATGACAATTTAAACTTACAAGATGCTTATCCAAGGACAAAATTAATGATTAAAAAAAAAATTCTGTACTTTTGATAATGGTGGTGGGGAGAAGCAAACATTTCTTGTGTTCAAGCTACAAAATCACAACGTCTCAGAAGAGCTGAACAAGTACTCACAAAAGGGTAAACCCATCAACATCGCAGTATTTGACCTGATCCAGCAACACTGGGTGCTAGTCAGTGTTTGTATTCGATGAGTACCTGACAGGACACTCAATGTACCAGAATACCATTTTTCATCCTGATTGTTTGAGCTCCAGTACCAATTTTTCAACAAGTAAATCAGTAACTCAGTCAGGGGCATAGCTGCCATGGAGCGATGGGGGGGGTCAGTCTCCCCTGGACTGTAGGGGGGCCCCTTGCAAGTAGCTTGAGTACCACTAGAAAATTGGTGGACTGAGCAGGGGAGGGAGCAGAGCCGGCACTCTCACACCACTTTTAGACGAGCCTCCAGAGATGCGCGTTAAGAGAGAAGCCAAGCCGCCATTGCCAGCAACGGCGGCTGGAGACGCGGCGCTATGCAGAGGCACGTTCTAGAGACCTCAATTTTCAGGTCTCTAGAACGCGCCTCTGCACAGCGCCATGTCTCCAGCCGTCGCCATTGCCGGCAACAGGGAGAACGTAACTTTCGGCGGCGCGGCTTCTCTCTTAACGCGCGGCTCCGGAGGCGCTTCTCAGCACCTCGTCTAAAAATGGCCTAAGAACATAAGAAGTGCCATACTGGGTCAGACCAATGGTCCATCTAGCCCAGCATCCTGTCTCCGACAGTGGCCAATCATGGTGGCTTGGGAGAAGCACCCAACAGGTCACAATGGGGGATCC
>QEPC01012362.1:7950956-7984374 GCA_003113815.1 Sphenodon punctatus
GCTCCATGAGTGGTCATGGGTGGGTGCTGTTTGGGTCACAGGAGCACGCGCCGCCCACACGCCACCTTCAGACGGGCACTCAGGTGGGTGGGAGATGGGTGAACCTACGTAGTAGTGTCTCGTCTAAAACGGCCTATGTTGAAACCAGCTTCCCATAATGAAGACTTTAAACAGAGGTCTCTGATGCTTCTCCAAATAGAATGTGAAGATACTGTAGCACATTTTCAAGAAGTATTCTTCTTGTCTTGACTAACACTCCTGCTCCCATTGAAGCAGATTCCAATGCACCGAGGGTCTGTGAGCTATTTTTAAGGCATAATAGTGGATTCTACATTTTCCTATACTTGCTGCTCATCAGTTGCTAAAGTACTTTTGGATACAGTGCTATTAGTTCATTAAAAATATAGACAGGATTGGCCAAAAGCTCTAATAGAAACACAAATATAAATAAATAAATAAATAAATAAATAATGAAAGTAGAAATCCAGGAAACGCCCAACAATTAAAGAATGGAGTTGTGACATGATAAATTTAACCACCCTGGAGAGAATTGTACATGGAACGCAGTGCCCAAAGGGAATTTTCAGAAATAGAGGATGCATTAAAGTGCTTCCCCTTCCTTGCTCCCCGTATTCCCCCATAGCCTGACGTTCCCTCTTTTTAAAAAACTTTTTCTCCATCTCATCTTCTCTCACATTTCTCCCTCTTTAACTTCATAGCCTTCTGTTCTTTGTATCAGTAACATACTATTAAAAATAAAAACAAGATAATTTCCAGTTTACTCTGTCCTTTGTAAAGAGATGAGTCTGCAAACACTTGGATGATTTAAATAGGTGAATTCAATAACTGTTTTATAAAACATTTACACTATCTGTACTCCAAGACCTCAGTGTAACTCAGGACCAAACTGAATGCACGTGATGTCTTGTGTGAAGCATCCCTACCACATGAGAAGTTGCCTCTTCCCATTTGTATACCAAAACTCAAAGTGTTACTAGCAATCCTATGTTGAAGAAAGCTGTTGCTATTATGTTGGAGAAAGCTATTTTCATATATCAAAAACATATCTTGATAGGAAACTTACTGTGCTTTGAAGTGTGTACAGCAGATATGCTTTGGGTAAAGTATAGTATAGGGGTGGCCAACTCTGGCTCTTGAGAGCCACATATGGCTCCTGAGCAGTTCAAGTGTGTGGCTCATGGCCTAGGTTGGTCTAGGGCCCCGCGCTGCCTTACTTTGATGGACCTGAGTCTCAGCAGCTGAATCACAACTGCTTCCAGGATTCTCAGGACCTCAGAGTACCATCTTTGCCAATCAGTCATGAAGTAGTGGGTGGGGGTGGTGGATTATGTGTGTGCCTGTGTCTTGTGGCTCTTGGCCCTATGACGATTTTGGTACATGACTCTTGGGGTTGGGAACTTTGGCCAACCCTAGTATTGGGAAGGAGCAGCACTACGAAAGAGTTTGCTTTTAGGGTATGTACATTTGCTTCCTCAGCAGAGCGGCATGGGATGTAAAGCAGGAGAGAAGTTGGCGCAGGGGCCAGTCCTGCAGCTACATACGCAGATACAATTCCTAACCAAATATCTTGGAGCTAATTCTGCTCTCGGATACAGGCGTGTAATTTCCGGTCTTCAAAAGATGTGCATGTGTCTTAGGGCAGAATTTTCCTCACTTTGAGTTTGGCAGGAGTTATCCCTATGGAAACGCATCTGGATTAGGCCCAAAGTTTGACACACACACCCAAAGAAAGGTTCAAATATGTAACTTTAAACAAACTCTTATTCTGTTCCATGTAAAAGAAAACATTCCCTTAGGGGCTTGTGCGGCTATACCGGACTCTGATACTCTTCTAAAAACCTGTATCCAGTACAGACTCCTCTACGTTAATGCGCCTACACTCCGCCTACCAAAGGACAGATCATTTCCAGTGTACAAAGAGCAATTTCGCCTCCCAACACGTCTTCCCGTTCATTTTTTCTTAGTTGTCTCTCTGCCAGCTCTTATGTTTATCTCTGCTGGCAGGCCAGTCACTGGGCCCTTTCAGATCCAGCCTGGTATAATAAATCCCAGAGTTTTGGATGCATTGAGTTAGTTCTCAGGTTAGTGGGCTAGTAAATCCATGTACACAGAGAACATGTCTCTCTGCCTCCTGCCCCTGTGTTTCTGGAGAAAGGGGAAACTATTTTTTCAGCTGTTTTTCCTGTTCTTTCCTAATTTTAGCATGATCCTCCAGTAGGATAGTGCAAGGTAGCAGTTGGCATGTGTTCAAGTCCCATTAATTTCACTGGGACTCAAGTCATCATGCTCCTTGAGCATGGGGGGGGGGCAGGGAAATAAGAGTGGTCTCAAAAAGAGATCAAATCAGAGTGTTTCAGCTCCTGTAAACTGATACATTTCCTGTGCACAATGGGGATCTATACTTGGCCCTATCAATCAGATTTCCCTAAGGAAGAAAAGCACCGAGTAAGAATTTCAGAATTTGGCCTTTGCAGTAGATCAGAAAGTTATCCATGGTTTGTTTAGTTTTTGCCCCAGGTCAGAATGAAAGTTTTAGTCCTTTTACACACGCACAGGATGTTAATCCAGAATGATAAGTAAACCATTTAATACTGCTAAAATCAATTTAGATTATATGTAATCTATGGAGATTTAGAACCTTGTATTAGTGCTAATGCTGTTCAGGATGTAATGCCATAGCTAGATTACACACTGAATTGACGCTACAGTTGAGTGACTATGACAGCAAAAAGAGGAGGCAGCAAGAATATACATTTCCCCTCCACTGTGCATTTGCTACAAATGAAAATGAGCGGAGAAAGAGAGTATTTTCCACTTTCTTTGTTAAGGCCACGCAGGCGTATCAAAGTGCAGAAATACAAAAATAGTCTAGTTAGAGGGTTTACAGTACGGCTGCATCATTCTGAGTGACTTGGCGATTATAAAGGGTAAGTATGCTGTTGCTTTCTCAACCCGCCTCATAGGAAACATCTTCTAATCTGTACATTTGAAGTTCTCTGGGATGGCAGGAGATTTGTGTTCAGCTGCAATGAATACATTTTCCAGATTATTTAGCATTTTAGGATACGCCCTTGACTGTAAAGTTCAGAAGCACTGCCGGATCTGAGCTTCTCCGGGGTGGAGATAAAAGACGGGCTGTTTGGAATGGGGGGCTGTTTGGGATGCAATTGTATTTTGTATCAGCTATAGCTATGTTCTGCTGCTTTTTTCTGCCCCCGGTATGGGCTAAAAAGGAAGAGGAAAAAATACATCAAGGGGAATCAGCAGTGGATCCTCTTAAAAGCACCTGGAGAACAAAAAAGGCTTTGGATGTTTTTTGAAAGGGAGGATTTGAGGGTGCTTTGAAATGAGCACGGCTGGGGGTGGGGGCCAGTAGCTGCTGAACGGCACAGCTGTGAAGTAGCCACTCAGGTGTAGTGCTGTCTCTTATACACATCTAGATGTGTATAAGAGACAGACTGTGGAGAGGGCATTCTCAGGGACCGCACCTTGGCTGTGGAACTCCCTCCCGGAGGAGGCTCGCCCGGCCCCAGACCTGCTGACTTTTTGTCGGGCTTGTAAAACCTGGCTGTTCCACCAGGCATTTGGTGGAGGGGACGGGTGAAGGAGGGAGGGATGGGGGGGAGATGGGATGGGGGGGGGATTTTATATTATGTCATATTTTAATTGAATCTTAATTGAATTATTATTGTTATTTTTTTTTTATTGTTGTAAGCCGCCCCGAGCTGCCTGTGGTCGGAGAGGGCAAGGTATAAGAGTTTTAAGAAAGAAAGAAAGAAAGAAAGAAAGAAAGAAAGAAAATACGGGCAGGGGACATGTGGGCGCCTGTTGCCATGCCCCTTTTCGGCTTACCCCACTTGGCACACTCTGGATTTCTCGGCAGTGAGCTGTGAGTGGCCATGAGTGGCTAACGGGACCACGCATCCCCCTGCACCCCGTTCACACAGGCAGTCAGATGAGTGGCTCCTGGGTGGCCATTGTAGGGGGTAGCATCTCAATTAAAAAACACCCCGAGATGAATATCTGGAGGGAGTTCCGCACGGAGAGACCTGCAGCGGTCAAGGCCCCAAACATCATTGTTTGCTATATTCCAGTTGGTTAAACATGCACAAACCAGAGCGCTGCTTGTGCTGAGTTTTTCCAGCCAGACTCTGGTCCACACCTGTTTGTGTTGGGACAGACCTGGCCCCAGTCCTGATACTGCTGGACTTTCCCAGGCTTGAGGTAATGCAAGTGGCTCCACCTCCCCACGGAACACTGCAACATCATGGTGCTCCACAGGGGCAGAGCTTCCCATCCATAGGAAGCCCAGCCTGAATTCAAGGGCTTGGCAAGGAAGGCTCCTGAAATGAACCAAGCCCAATGGAACCAGCCAAAGGGCCCTGGTAGAATTATGTTTGGGGAACAGGAGAAGGGAAAAACATGTGGCCCCGCCTCTTTCTGACATGATCATGCTGCTTTCTGACTGTCGTGACATCATGACACTCAGAACAGGGGTGTGGTTACCTCAAAAAGGGGCAAACCATGTGACTTTCCTGGGCATCATAACATCATGTCGCTTGGAAGGGACTGGGCTAGGAGGGAGTTGTGTCCTGTTGGGCTCAGTTCAGTTTGCACGGCTCTTGTGCAAACACATTGAAGGCAGTGGAGTGCCACAGGTGTGACTGAGTCTAGGATATGCATGAGGCACGTTTATTACTTAGCGTGCGGTGCAAGTTGGAAAGAACCCAACTTAGCTCTCAGAGTTCCGAGGGGGGTCTTCAGAAATAACTTGAAAATTGCCACCAAGTCATTTGAGAAAGCTGCCACTGAGGGACAATAAGCATGGGATTTTACAATGCCATTTGTATGAGATCCTCTTTTAGAGGAGAGACGAAATTTACTTATAGTGTAAATCGTATATAAATGTATAATTAAAAAGAATTCAGCGATTAGCTTTTCTCAACGAGTGAGAGAGTGCGGTTGCTGTGTTGGTCCAAAATGTAAGAGGAGACAAAACGAGTTTAGATGATCTCATTTATTGACCCAACTTCTGTTGGTTAGAGTATGCGAGCTTTACACAGGTCCCTTCCTCTCAGGCAAGCAAGTTCTGCCTTTTTATATGTCTGAGTAAGGGCTCTATGTGCCCCAAAGCTTTCACACTCTCACCAGCAGAAGTTGGTCCAGTAAAAGATATCATCTGAACTATTTTCTCTTGGCTGTTGCTATCCTCATCTGGTTTTCCCTGCTATAATTTCAGTACACAAGGAGAAAACAAATTTCAGAGTTTGGGGGAAAAACAAAAACAAACAAACAAACACACACACATACACACACTCCGCCCTTACATGGCACTCGAAGCGTGTCACATATTACATAAGTAAAAAACAATATTGTTGTAACAGAGCAGAGTCTCCGTGAGCCACTGGTCCTTTAATGCAGTTAGCGCCAACCCAACAGTAGCATAAGCTGCGTTGCAGGCGCTATCAACTGTGCAGGATAGTGTTAAAGGGGGAGCCGCTGTGGGCTGGGCGTGGCCAAGACTAGACTCAGCCAGGGTTAAAGCTGAGCCAGAAGAGAAGGAGAACAGTCTGTGCCTGGACTCTGTAGTGGAAGGAACCTGGAAGGCTCTCCAGGTGACTGAATCCTGCAAGTGGAGAAGGAAATTACAAGAGAAAGAAACCTGCTTAAGTGTGAGTGACTAGAGACTTTGAGGAACCAAAGCCTTGGAACTGGCCCAGAAGCTCTAGGAGCCTATGGGACTGTTTAGACTCTGTGTTGTGCGTGGCAGGGTTGGGGATAGTTAGGGCCTGGGTTGCCGGAGAGGCTGCATTCCCGGTGTTAGTGAGGCTGTGTGTGTAAGGAGACTGTATATGGAGTAAGGATGTTTATAAGACTGAATAAACTGTGAGACAAAGCTAATTACAGAGATTGTGATATTGGGCCCTAATCCTGTATCTAATTACCACCTGGCACCGCCACCCCATTACAAATACAAACAATATAAAACAATTTAAAATAATAATGAAAGACTTCATAATCGGGGAAGGAGAAAGGGAGGACCAAGTGCATTGAGGGAACCAGCAGTGGATCCTAAAAGCACCTGGAAAATAAATGTTTTCAGGTGCTTTTTAAAGGCAAGGAGGGAGGAACTGAGATGGACATCCTGAGGGAGGGAGTTTCACACCAAGGGGCCCGCCACAACAAAGGCCCAATCGTCCGCCAACCTAAGACACGATGACAGAACCCCCAAACAGCAAGTGGTTCCTGAGCGCAGATACCCATCTGCGTGTAACTTCAGAAGTAAGTCTCGAATATAGCCAGGGCCTAATGTGTTCAGGGCCCTAAAACACAGCAGCACAATCTTAAATTCAATCCATCATTCCACAGGCAGCTAATGCAGAGAATGCAGGGCAGGCATAATATGATCACAGCTGCCCAAACCCATAAACACTGCATCTGCTATGCTGCGTTGTGAACAAGCTGCAAGCGACTGAAAAGCACTGCTGGTGGCCCATAGAAGGAATTCCAAAAATCAAGTTTTGTAGTCACCAGGGCATAGGTGACTGTGGAAAGGTCAGTCTGGGATAAATAAGGGTATAACATATGCACATTACATAACTGAAAAATATATTTCCGAACCATGTCTGACACCTGGATTTTCATGGACAGAGCATGGTTGAAAATGATGCCCAAGTTCTTTACCTGGCCCACTACCTCCACCTGGACCCCATCCACATTCAGGGGCCAGAGGGAGGCAAGAGCATCCTCCTATCCTCAGTCTTCCCCAGACTGAGCACGAGGTAGCTCCAACACATCCAGGTGGCTATATCATTGAGGCATTCCTCGAAGGCAGAAACCAAGTTGGCAGGGCCCACATGGTAAGAGATATACTCAGGGTTGAGCATATTGATGATATTCAACCCCGTGCTTGATCATTGCAACCTTAAAGGGCTGCATGGATACATTGAGCAACATGGGTGAAAAAATAGAACTTTGAGGAACGCCGCAATTCAGACCCCTCAGGGATGACCCATATCCATCCATCATCTTCCAGGTATGACTAAAACCACCAACCAGCAGCGCCTGTCACACCACAAACATCCCTCAGCTGCCAAAGCAACAACCCATGGTCAATCATACCAAATGCTGCCATGAGGTCCAGCATGACCATAAAGGCTAGCTGTCCTCAATCTAATATCCTCAGCAGATCATTCAACTCTCTGAAAAGTGTGGTCTCTACCCCATGGGAAGGCTTGAACCCAAACTGGAATTTTACCAAAATATTGTTGGAGTCCAGGTTTCTCTGTAGCTGCACTGACAAATAGAACAAAGAATGTCTCGAATGTTGAAAACTGCACAAGGAAGTTAATTCCCCATCCCCCCATTCAAATGACTAACTCTGTCTTCAAAATCTAAGCCAAAGTCTCTCGGAGAGAGGGAAGAAGAGAGTGAGTGTGCACAAACTTATTATTCATTTAGTGATAGTCATTTTAAATTGGCTTCCAGCATCTGTTAAGAAATGCAGGACCATAAGGCAGAACAACAAAGAGGAAGTAACTTAGGAACAGAGATAGTCAGTGAAAAGAAGGAAGATGAGAAAAATGTAATGGAAAAGGATATGGAGGTGGGAGGGTAACAGAGTGGAAAGCTTGTATGTATGGACTACATAAAACTTTCTAATTGTCCCTGGGCACTGAACACTCGCCTGGCATTGCTGTCCAATCGTGTTCCACTCATTTTTAGGAAGGGAAATGTTGGCATTGCATAATCGGAACAATAGAGGCATGCATGTCTCATCGCTTTTATCTTTCAAATGGCACAAAATACGATGATTTGGGCTGCTCTAATCCATTCTGAATAGGCTGCTTAATTGGTACGGTAAGTCTCCTACACCAGCCGCTTTGGAATCTGGATGGCAGCCAACAGGTAGAGATCATCTCGAACAGCAGCACGGTCCGCTCTCTTTGTTAATACAAAAGGACCTTGGATGCTATAACTTAAAGCAACAAACAGTTGTAAACTTTCCAAGACTTAATATATTTTCATTAAAGATTGGTCTTTTTAAAAAAAAAAAAAATAAAAAAAAATCAACCTTCCAACTTGCATCTACGTGGAGTACTAAAATGGATTCTCCTTTTAGAATGTGTTGTAATGTACTTTGCACATAAGCTGTGTTACAGTTGATATTTTAGAATGAGAAATGGAATGCGCACAGCTTATTCAACCAACTTTCAAGGCAAAGAACACAAGTTCAGTACCTAACAAGGGTCTATTTGGGGGCTCGGGTATAAATCTATCTGGACTTCCTGTTTGTGCAAAGCAAGGATTAACGTAACCAAAAAGATCCTGTCTTGAACTGCAAAACAGCAGAGGTTTAACCTTAATTGAGTCCCACTCTTAGCAAAGGTTAAACTTACAACAGGGGTAGGGGACATCTGGGTTGTGGGCCAGTTCCACAGCTGGGTTTAACCTGGCCTTCCTCCAGTTCCTGGATCTGTCCCATGGATCCAGTTCTTACCATCAAGCGCTGAAAGAGCGAGCTCAGGGGAAGGGAACTGAGAGGAGCACGTGCACAAAAGGACAGGGAATGGATCCATGGTGGATCCCTCTTCTTCCTTCCCTCGTCCTGAGGGCACCCATTAAATACGTCCATGCCCAAATCCGTATCCAGCCTACAAAGCTTGTACTCATTTTCAAAATGGCCCTGAGGATGGAAAAGGTTCCCTCCTCCTAGCTTACAAAATCCAAACCAGATGAAACTAGTTTGGGGTTTTTTTGGAACATAATGACAACTAAGAAACATGAGCAAGGCTTTCTGCCATTCCCCAACCTTTTTAGCAAATCTGGACTGAGTTTCAGGTTTGCCACTAACCCAAAAAAGCTACGCAAATTTTCCTGGCTTAGCCTTTGGAAGGCTTTGCATGGGTCCAGCTAGCATCTAACAATGATACTCTACTGAACATCAAACTGTCCTCTTCTCGTGTAAATATTTGGTAGGTTTATCCAAGCCAAGCTGTGATTTCGGGTACAAAAGCAGCACATTTTGCATTTCTCCAAATGCAATGCTTAGGAAGTGAAGACACAGAAAGTGGACACAGAGAGAGGTTTTTATGCAGAACTCAGCAAACCAAAATCACTGAGTTTTGACACGGGTGTATTTAGAACACAGGGTGAAAAAATAAACGTGCGGCCAGCATGCCAGCTACACATTCTGGGGCGGGAGGCATTGGGGGGAAAGCCCTGGCGGAGTCAGGTTGGGGCACACAACACACACGGGAGGACGGAACACACGCATGGCCAGGTGGCCCCTCCCCTGATGCTCCACCTAGCCCCGCACCATGACAGGCAGCTATGGTAGCCAATCTCAGGCAGCCATGGCTGCCCATCATGGCGTCCCCTGGCTCCCAGTGGAGGCTGGGGCCAGTAACAGATGCATGGGCCCACACTGGCCCGCCTGGGTAACCCTTGACCCAGGCTGTTGGCCCGGAATCATCCAGGGGAACTACATCCTGGCCAGCTGCCTACCCAGGCCAGGGCAGCAATAGGCCCACATCTGGTGGCCTGTTACTAAATGTGACAGGGAATCCCACCAGGTGGGCCATAGCAGGCCCCCGTCACATTATCATCCATATTCTTTATCCTCTAATGTACCAACTGTGCGTAACTTACATAGGAACCCAAACCAGAACACAAGGCACCATGCCACCAAAACCTGTGCAGGTGAAGGTCCAGGTTGGACCGTCAAAAACGTTGATCAGGTCCAAATCCAACACAGTGTTCTGTCTCCCTAGGTAAAACAAATATCTCATGGTAAAGAATAGCCACCTTGGCTGAGAATAGACTCCTAATGGGCATTCCACAAGGGCATAAGTACAACAGAGAGAGGCAGGGCAGCTGCAACAGGGCCCACGACTCTAGGGGGGCTCATACTCCCCGGTGCAGCTGTGTTCCCTGCCACTGGGGGAAAAGGGTGGAGGCTCCGTCCATCTTCCACACCAGGGCCCATTTCAACTTCGGCCCCTTTCACACAGACACTCTAACACGGATATAATGGGTGTTACATTTCGTTCTACGTGGTGCAGGGCACCCATAGAGCAAACAATGTAACACCCATTTGATCAGTGTTAGAGCGTCTCTGTGAAAAGGGCCCTAGCGGCAACACCTCTGCCATCACATTTCACAGACTTTCTGATTTACTAAATTATGCCCTTTGTACCTAGTTCTGCTCTCAATGTGTAATCCCACAGGTTTCAATGATATTGCGCTGATGCCAGCGGGGGCAGAATTTGGACCTTTGTACAATAGGAACGCCCTTATCTGGACCTCTCTAATCCAGTTCCCTTTTTGTTCTAGGCAAGTTGTTTGTTTAAAATTGTATTGCATCCTATCTCGAATGCTCAATGCAGGAAACAGAAAATAAAAAAGGTCTAAAAATAAAAATACATAAAAACATATACAAATCCCCTTTTAAAAAAAAACAACTTAGCATCATCCACCAAATGCTTGGCTAACTAGAAAGGTCTTACATTTCCTTTTGGAATAAGCTCAGGCTTGGGCTTTGATGATCCACCGGTGAAAGGGAATTCCATAGTAGTGGAACAGCCACCAGCCTCTCTGCGCACCCTTGCCATATGAACTTGACGGGCAGCTGGTATTTGCAAGAGGGTGCTCCTTGCTGACTGCAGGGATTGCAATGGGAAATGGTGTGATTTTCCCCAAACCCCCTTATCCAAACACCTCTCTAACACAGACAAAAGCATTTCCCAGAACATGTCTTCTGGATACAGGTGTCTATGGGTGACGACAGATGTACAGCTGGTGCACCAGCTACACGACCTGGGGATGGGGGTCTGACCCTAGCTTGGTCAGGTCGCTGAACTGATGTGCACCCAACCGGCCGAGCCAGTGAGCACTTACCTCCCCCACCCCAAGCAGGGAAGAGATCTCCCCACCCCACCCCACCCCAGCAGGGAAGGCTGCCAGCTATGACGGGCCCCAATCCCCTGCAAGGGATGGCGACGGGAACAGGCACCCAAGCCTGTTATGGCCTGCTTGGATTTCCCTTGGCCCAGACTGTGGGCTCAAAATCATGTGGGGGACCACATCTGGGTCAGCCGCCTACCTGGGCTGGGGCAACAAGTGGGCCCACATCTGGTGGCCCACAACCTGATGCACCAGAAAGTCTCTGGTCCAGGTGGGCCATCGCGGGCCCTCGTTACATCTGTTTTCTCCCTATGAGCTGTGCTTTTATTTATTTTAACAATTTAATACCCTGCCCAACTCCACCTCCAGGCAGCTCGGGGTGAGTTAAAATAAAATCATATAATTATAAAACATTCCCACCTAACATAAAAATAACAAAAAACCTTCTCATAACTCCCTCCCCCCCACCACAGAACCACCCTCACCAATCCCCTCAATCTGGCGGAACAGCCAGGTCTTACAAAAGGTCAACGGGTCCAGGGCAAGGCGAGCCTCCTCTGGGAGGGAGTTCCACAACCAAGGTGTGGCTACCAAGAACTCTCTCTCCATAGTGGCCCCCCGATTGACACAGGGGACCTCCACAAAGGTGCCCCCAGCAGACTGAATGCATCGATCCAGGACCCGGGGAGTGAGGCGATCCCGCAAGTAGGTCGGGCCGAGGCCATGTAGGGCTTTAAAGGCAAAAACAAACACCTTGAATCGCGCCCGGAAAAAAATAGGCAACCAGTGCAGAAGACAGAGCACTGGTGTAATGTGCTCCTAGCAACCCGACCCCATAAGGAGCCGGACCACCACATTCTGCACCAGCTGTAGCCATCGGACCATCACCAAGGGTAGCCCGACATAGAGCACATTGCAGTTATTGGGGAGATGCAGTGTGCCTCCTTTGAATCAGTACAGATAGTATGTTTCTAGATTCACTACCAGGAAGCCTATAAAGGTTGAGAACGGAAGGAGATATGCCAGGGGTAGCCAGACCGTGGCTTGAGACCCACATGCAGCTGTTGGGTGGTTCAAGTGTGGCTTTTGGCTGGTCCTGGGCCTTATGCTGTCTTAATAGTCCCGCGTCTTACTCCACTGCACCCCAAGTCTCAACAGCTGAATCCCAGCTGCTCCTCAGAATCTCAGCAGCCAGGACCGCTGAACAACAGCTCCACCAGTCAGTCGCCGAGGAGAAGTGAGGAGGGATGATTTTAGCTTGGGAGATGCTTCCAAGAGGTGTGTCTGAACACGTGTGCGTCTTGTGGCTCTGGGCCATAGGAACATTTTGCTACACAGCTGATGAGGTTGGAAATTTTGCCCACTCCTGATATATCCCATATCAGAGAATTTAGATGACAGAAGAAACTGCGCTTCAAAACTATCCAAAATTATACAATTTCTCAATCCAAGCGTCACTGTATTTAGTAGCACTAGGCATGAAGGATGTTCTGCACACAGAGGATCACAGAAAATGAGCCGGGTAATGTTTTATTTAAAATTGACAGATTGATCTGCTTGCTAGCAGGGTCTCACAGCAGATTGGACTCATTCTTTTTCTATTCATTACACCTTACCTAGAACCAGGATCAATTTAAATCTTTCTGGTATGATATCATCCGTATCATGTTGTTGCCTTTATCTTAGCAACTAAAAGGACACAATACATTATTAAGCAGGTTTAAATGTTAATGCAATATACTCTAATGCATTTGTGAAGGTTATGAAAATGGAAACAGAGGGGTTAATGCTCCATCTCTTTCCCCGTATGGCTATTTCAAGGACTTTCATGATGTAAATTGAATATGATCCCCTACCTCCCCCATACCAGTTATTCTGCATGTTTAAAACTTTGAGACAGACTTGCAATAGGAAAACATTTTCCAGATCAAATATGTTGATAATTATGTTCAACGGTTTGGCGATGGATTTAATGACCTGCTGTAATGTCTTTATGAGACATGTGGTCCATCAACTGCCTGCAAAAGCATGGTACAAAGAAGAGGCTATGAAAATGGTCTATAATTATAAGTTGGCAGACATCCTCAGCTTACTAATTGTAAGAGGCTTTGGGAAACAATTGGCAATATCCTGAAGGAAATCTAATAGCTTTTCTGTATTAAAATTTATCTCAGTTATTGTCTAGACCAGAAAGCACTGGAGGCATTTGTCTAATGGACAACTTACCACCAGAAGTTTCCAATACAAAATGTAATTCCATCTTGTGTCGGGCTTTTATTTACTTGGAGAGAACAAGGAATGTGGGTGACTGAGTAGTCCAACATGCTACTGCATGTAGTAAGAAGAATGCAATAACCAAATGTGTTAGTAACCTGCTCTGGCCTGTGGACCACTGTCATGTTATTGGGCTCCCAGACGTTCTCCTGCACTGACCCCGGGCATGTTGGCAGCTCGCTCAGGTTCTCCCCTCGGCAAATGGCCAACGTCGCAGCCCAAGCTACTACCTGCCCGATCAGGGCAAAGCGGGCCAGAGCATGTTAGCACACCTGTTCCTGCTGGCCCAGATCGGGTTTGCCATGGCAGGCTTCCATTACAGCCATAATAGACTGCCACAAAAGGGGGAACCAGCAGTAGATCCTAAAAGCACCTGGAAAATAAAAAACATCTTCAGGTGCTTTTTAAAGGTGAGGAGGGAGGAACTAAGATGGGAGTTCCACACTGAGGGGCCTGACACAGCATAGGCCCAATTGCCTGCCAACTTAAGGCGTGATCCCCAAACAGTGTGTTTGTTTCTGAGTGCAGATATCCATCAGTGCAACGTTCCAAGAGCAGGTCCTGAAATAGCCAGGGCCTATACAATTCAGGACCTTAAAAACCAACCGCACAATCTTAAAATAATTCCGCAGTTCCACAGGCAGCCAATACAGAGAACACAAGGGCAGGTGTAATACATGATCACAACTGCCCAAACCAGTAACCAGCTGCTCTGCTGCATTCTGAACAAGCTGCAAGCAACAGAGAAGCACAGCTGGCAGCCCATAGAAGAAGGAATTACAAAAATTAAACCTCGTGGTCACCAGGGTATGGGTCACTGTGACAAGGTCTGACTGGGATAAATGAGGGTATAGCTTACACAAATTGCCTAGCTGAAAAAAGCATTTCTGAACCACGTCAGATACCTGAGTTTTTCATGAACAGAACGTGGTCGAAAATGACGCTCAAGTTCTTTGTCTGCTCCACCACATCTACCTGGACCCCATCAACATGCAGGAGCTGAGGGAGGAGAGGGCATCCTCCTATCGGCTGCCCCTCCCCACCAGCATCACCTCAGTCTTCCCCGGACTGAACACGAGGTAGCTCTGACGCATCCAGCTGGCTATCTCATTCAGACATTTCTCCAAGGCAGAGGCAGCAGGGCTCACGGGGCAAGAGATATACAATTGTGTACTATCAATGTACTGATGATACTCAACCCTGTGCTTGGTCATAACATCCCCAAAGGGTTGCATGTATACGTTAAACAATATGGGCAAAAGAATAGAGCCTTGAGGAATGCCAGTTTCAAGTCTCTCAGGGATGGTGCATATAAGCATTCATCACCACCAATTGGCTCCACCCCTCTAGGAATGAGTGAAACCACCAACCAGCAACTCCCATCACACCAGTGACGTACCTCCGCTTCCAAAGCATCAAATGCTGCTATGGCCAAAATAGCCATCTGTCCTTAATCTAAAATCATCACCTTTACAAGTGTGGTCTCCACCCTGTCGGAAGGCTGGAACCCAGACTGGAATTTACCCAAGACTGGAATACAAATGCCTCTGCAACTGTACTGCCACAGCCTTCTCAATCACCTTCCCCCAAAAAGGTAGATTGGAGACCAGGTGATAATTGGCAAGCACTCCAAGCAAGAGTTGGTTTCTTGAGGAGGTGATGAAAGTCTGCCCGTTTAAGGCTGGCCAGCACTCTCCCCTTCATAAGGGAGGTGTTAATAATACCCATCAATAAAGGTGCTACCGCCCCAGCACTCGCCTTCAACAACCAGGACAGGCAGGGGTTGGAGCTGTGGGTGGTGGGTCTCAACAAACCCAACAATGTATGGATCTCCTCATTACCAACCACGTTGAAGTCAATCAGAGGAGTACAATCTCTTGGGACCCCACAGTTCTCCACATCAGTAGGCCCAGTGAGTTCTGCCCTGAGTCCATCTGTCTTCTCTGCAAAGAATGTTGCAAATGTTTCAGTGTGCACACGCAAAGAAACAGTAGACTGATGAGAAGTTCTAGATTCACAAGGCTGCACACAACCCAAAACAGTTGTGTCGTTCTGTTCTCTGCAGCATCGACAAGGACAAGGACAATCACTGAGGACAAGGACAATCACTTGGCTGCAGTAATAGCCCTTCTGCACACCCACATATATATAATCTCTCTGTATCACTGAAGATCAGCCTCCAGACAGTTCCTCAGCTGTTGTCTCCAGTGTCCGCCCCAGCCTCTATAACCTGCCAGATTGCTCTTATACCACAGCAGTCTGCAGACAGACAGTTGAGACGACTAGGGTCTGGTGAGGAGCCAGGGAATCGAGGGACCCCTCTAACCGTTCAAGATAGCCATCGTTGAGCCTGTTGACCTGGAAGGGGCAGCTACTAGCTAGATGAATTCCAGCACTTGAATTTCAGTGGAGGAAATGTTCTGCATCTGGATAAGAGATAGCATTACCAAGAGCGGCTTAGCAAAGGAAGGGTTAAAATTAATCCTCCCTGAAGACTTGTCAGAAACATCCTCTGAAGGACAATCTCGCTTCTGTTGTTGCTTTACACCAGTAAGAGCCTTGAGAAAAATAGGGCTGGATTCCTGGGCATTTTACACAAATTAACCTATGCTCTGCTTTGCAAATCCGATGAATTCACATTGCTTTATTTGCGTCTTACAGTACCACATCCATCGATTTCCAACAGATGTCTCCATTCCACATTCATCTTTCATTCTCAAGTTTCACCTTTCTCGCTTTCTTTCTGGTTCAACCCCTCCAAGGTTCTCCATGTTCTCTCCCTCGGTCTAACACCTCCCTGCTCCCAACTAGATTTTCCTAGGCTACCCCTAAACTTGGGGAAGTGGGGTAGGAATGTAGAGAGTTTCTTTCACCCTCCTTCCTGGAGATTATAGACTGGAAAGTGAGATCCTCCCAAATTGCTTCCTTTCTAGCCAGCGTACTCTGCTGGTTGCAGGGCTGGCTGTATTCTGTCTTTAGTGGAAAGGGAAAGGAGGAGGAAGTGGATATCCAGAGTCTCGCAAAGGTGTAAGAAAGTACGTAACCATCCTCACAAGGGTGTAACAAAGCAGGTAACCATCCTCGCTGGATGGTGTCAGCTGTTGATTGCCCTCAGTGCCAACTGGTCTATGATCTAGTACTAAGGAATTACTGTAACTCCATTCCTGGGCTAATACCCTCACCCCTTACCCCTCACCCCTTACTCTTCAGCACCAGGGACAGCTTAAGGCCGCTTTTAGATGTGCATGGCTAATACATGGCACAAAATCACACCACGTGTAAATATCCCGTGTGTGGGATTTAGACCACTTTCAGACATGACATTATTTTGCGCGTGAATTATTAATGCGCTTTTTTCCTGTGTGTGTGAATTATGTCATCCGCATATTGAAAGGTACATGTGGCTAATTGATTTGAGAATTACCAGGGCAGAAAATGCTGCTCTTCCAAGCACATAATCATTCGCATTTATGGAATGTTTGAATGTACTCACATTCGTGCTCTGTGTCGATACTGAGCACAGAGAGAAACGCTGCCGACAGCTTTCCTGAGCTCTGGGAGCCATGCCTGAAATCTCCAATCGCCTCAGGGGCTGAGCACAGAGGGAAAAGCTGTGGACAGCTTTCATGAGCTCTAGGGAGGGCTAACCAGAATCTGAGGGAAACAAAACAGAAGAAGTCACAGTAGCTAGCTGCCTCCCATCCATCTAATGCGCTGAGGAAACTGACCACTTCTGTCAGTCGAGCAAGCCCAACGGCTTCCTCCTCCACTTCCGCCAGTGTTGCAGGGGGTGAGGGATCATGGGCGCAATTCCATCTGAACCTGCATTAACTCTAAACGTCTGAATGGTCAGTCTGCGCACAATATAATATGTGTGTCTAACCAAAACTACCAAAAACTGAAATGTATGAATGCTGAGATCAATTTCAACAAGAACAACAGCTAACCAGCACCAGGTAAACAGACCAACAGTTCTAGAAAATGGAGACCAAAATCTTCCAAAGGAGTATATATTCAGTGAGAAGGTAAATAAAAACAATTTAAATCAGGAATAATTCCTCAAAAATGTGAAAAGTACAGAAGACAAAATGAGCTATAAAGAGTCCTAGACTAATAAAAGTCCAAAATTACAATCTGAAAAAGATTTGAGCCCGACATTTCACCACAAGTGGCTTCCTCGGGGATTTTGCTGCAGTCTTCAAGATATTTCCTTTATGCATCAAATGACAGCACAAGGTGCTTCCTAAAAGGACAGATACAACTAATAATCTCACTCCTAGCATAATACATACAATAAATTATTAACACAAACAAATTAAATAAACATATAATAGGGACACCAAAATGTTTACAGAATGCCCACCGAAAATGCCCACCGAACAAACAAAGGGTAAAAAGGTAGCCAAAGCAGACTTACCAAATAAGAGCTCACAGATTAATACGATACAAACCTTCTCCAGAATAGTTAAACAGGAATATACTCAGAAACCTTGGAGAAGAAGTATGACAATTAGAAACAGGACCAAGGCCAACTTGTTAAGGCGGGAAAGAGCGGTGGTGATCATTAATAAAGAGGATTACATTGCAGGGTGTCCATTTTTACTTTCAGTGGATACAGATTATTGGCAGTTTAGAGCGGATCCAACTAAGCTTCTTCAAATTAAGATTCAGACAATTCTGGAGGAGGGGCTGAAATTAAATTTTATTTCTGATAAAGATCATCAGTTTTTGTTTAATACATTTCCCTGGGTCCCAGCGTTTTATGGCCTATCAAAAATACTTAAAGGGACTTCACCTTTAGAATTTAGGCCTATAGTTTCAGGAATTGGATCCCTCTTTGAACCCATTTCTAAATTTGTGGTGTTCTTTTTGAAACCTTTTGTAGCAGGAATTCCCTCTTATATCCAGGACTCCACCCACTTTATTAATATCTTAAAGGAAATGGATTTAACTAGCATTAGGCCGCTTTTAGACGTGCAGCTGGGATCAGGCGCGGGAGCGGCGAAACAGCCATGGCGCAGTTTTAGACGAAGCGGAAGTTGTGCACGTGATCCGGGGCCGCGCATTCTTTGCCGACCGCGATCGAACCAGGCTGATCTCTCTGGGGTGACATACGCGGCCAGAAAAGAATGCGCGGCGCCAGATCACGTGCACAACTTCCGCTTTCGGTTCGTCTAAAACAGCGCCGCGGCTGTTTCGCCGCTCCCGCGCCTGATCCAGCTGCACATCTAAAAGTGGCCTTAGTCTGGTCACAATGGATGTTAAAGCCCTGTATACAAACACCCCACATGCTGAAGCATTGGCAACTCTAAAAAAAAAAAATTGATCTAAGAGAGAATAAGGATCCTCCCACTAGATTTTTACTGGCCCTGAGCGAGTTGGTTCTTGCAGAGAACTACTTTGAATTTAACAACCAATTTTATTTACAGTTAAAAGGGGTCAGTATGGGGAGTAATTTGTCTGCAGAGTTGGCAATCCTATACATGCACGAGTGAGAGAGTAAATATATCTATAGTAGTGAATATAATCCTTTTTTTTAGTCCATTTTCCTTTGGAGGCGGTTTATAGATGACATTTTTATAGTGTGGTCGGGGAACGAGGAGTCATTATTGGATTTCCACAACCGGATCAATGGGTTGCATGGGACTATCAAATTTACTTTACAGTTCCATCATGAGAGGATTAACATTTTGGATCTTTGGATACGATTGGAGGGAAGTAATATTTTAACTTCCACTTATGTGAAACCTACGGATAGGAACACATACCTCTTATACAGCAGTCACCACCCGAGGCACCTGTTTCAAAATATCCCCAACAGCCAGTTCCGGTGTTTGAAAAGGAACTGTTCCTGGGAGTCTGATTTCCAAAGAGAAGCAGCCACCCTTTGTAAGAAATTTGAAGCCAGGGATTATCCTAAAAGAGTTGTTATGGAAAACCTTGAAAGAGTTGCCCTTTTGCCAAGGGTTTCTGTACTCCTGTCTTCTCCAAGCAACAGTAAAAATGATCCCACTAAGCAATTGGTTTGCGTTACCACTTTTAATCATTCTACCACCTTTATTAGAAAGATTATTTTGAAGCATTGGAATATTGTAGATCACATTGAGGGTTGTTATGACCCACCCCTTTTTGCTTATAGAAGAGGTAAAAATCTTGGGAACTTTTTGGTACAAGCTAGGATACCTAAGTTGGCAGCGGTGCAGCAAACTTTGGACAATACGAATTTGGTGGACAATTTTCCATGTGAATGATGTATAAATTGTCCTTTCAGCCTTAAAATTAAGTCCTTTATAGATCATAAAGGAAAAAGTTTCAATATTAGAAATTTCATTAACTGCAGTACATCAGGGGTGATTTATGCTATTCAGTGTCCATGTAATAAGATTTACATAGGGAAAACATCTAGGCGCCTGAGAATTAGGGTTACGGAGCACAGAAGCAAACTGAAAACCCATACTCAAGGTGCCCTTTGTTGGGTCACTTTAATTATTATCATAAGGACATGGATTCTTTTCCTTTTTGGGGTATAGAAAAGATTAGCCCCCCCGGTGAATCCTAAAGTACTAGCAGATAGAGAAAGCTTTTGGATAATTACTCTTGATATCATCCAGCCCCGCCGGCTGAATGATTTGTTGGCATGGCTTTGCCGGCAGACACACGCAGGGATACAGAGCATGAAATCCAGCTCTGAATCCCTGCGTGTCTCTGCCGGCAAAGCCATGGGGTGGGGGTGGGGGCTTTCAGACTGGCCAATCCCCACCATATCCGGTCTGCGCATTCCCTCCCGCAGCCAAAATATATGCGGGAGGGCGGAGGGGAGGTCTGAAAGTAGCCTCAGATGTGACATTTTGCGTGTTAAAGCCGGTCGACATCGAGGTATTTCATTCACAGCTTTAAAAGAACGCACGACCGGCTTGAACGCACAAAATGGTGCATCTCAATTCTACACGCGGGATATTTACATGCGACATGATTTTTATGCTGCGTGTTCGCCACGCACGTCTAAAAGCATTCAAAGCTCCTATTGCTCTCTCAATCAAAAAACCCCAATTGCCTGAACTCGAGGCCCTTTTTACACGGGCCGTGGCGTGGGGAGGGAGTCGGTGTTCATGCCGGTCTGTGTGCGGTGGGCAGGGGGAGGGTGTAGACAGGCACACACCGGCCTCCACCTATCGCACACGCACACAGCAATTGCAGTCTTCACTGGTTGCTCTGTGGGTGTGCGATGGGTGGCAGTGGGTGTGCATGCGTGTTTGTGGGAGCGTACACACATGCATGCACCCCCACCTCCGTCACCGATTTTACACAAGACTCACCCACACATGGAACACCTAGATTTCTGGGTGTTTGCCCGTGAGCATTGCTCCTGTAAAAAGGGCTGAGACTGACAAGCTGGCTAATCTCTCCTCAATCACCACACGGGTCTGAACTTACAACCTTCCACCAAAAGGAGAAACAGTTTCATCCAAGAGGCCAGATCCTCAATAGGCATGGAGACTAAATCATACACGCTGGGCCCTACAAGTCCGATTTCATCTAGGCCATGGTATGCAAATCAGTAGCAGAGCCAGCCTCATGTCCTAATTATATACCCTCAGAAGGGCCAGGGGGCAGAGTCATCTTAAGCAGCAACACTCCCAATGGGGCTCCTAGCCACCAGTCTCTGTCTCCTCCTGCAAACGTCCCCCAGAGACACACACACCCCTAGAGTGGCAGCAACCCCACCAGGAAGGAAATTTAGGGGGAGGGTTACATGAGCAGGACTTGCTGGGGTCCGTGGTCAGTGCATGGGGTGGCAGTGGGGCTGCCCCACGCACACAAGGGGCGTGGGGAGGGCTTCGGATGAGCGGCTCCCAGCATGGCTGCCCCATCCATAGAGGTGGCCATCCTGGCCCACATGGGGTGTGTTGGATTTTGCAGGAGTGCTCTGTGTGTGGCCAGTGCCTGGGTCACTGGAGCACGCCTCCCCAGACGCCAACTTCAAACGAGTGGTTGGATGTATGGACAGTGGGGAGCCATGGCTGGACGAGTCACGTTTAAGAATACCCTTAAAGAGTGGGCAGAGACAGGGCCAACACTCCATCCCTGCCAGCTCTGAAATCTCTCCCCTTGGCAGGGCCCTTTACAAACAGCCTTAGCACTGCTACAAAATGTTCAGAGTGGGTGGGGGAAGGGAGCAGGGCCAATACTCTGCTCTCACTCACTCTGAAAATTTCTTAGCGGTGTTCAGGCTGCTTGCAAGGGGGCCCCCTAGAGTCCAGAGGCTCAGGCTCAACTGAGCACCCTCACTCCATGGTAGCTACACCCTAGTGTAAATATATGTGCTATGCTAACTAAAGCTTCATTCATACAGAGTGGGTATAAACACAAACCCACATTCTGAGTGTTTTATGAAATCGTTACCACTTCCTGCCCCTCTTGATGACTCTGTGTTCTTGGCCAGTTGATGCAAGAGGTTTGTGTAGCAGGGTCATGGGTCCTGGACGTGAGTATTTGCAGGATGCTGCCCAAACATCATGCTGTGTCTGGAAAATCTCCACTCCGGTGTCTTTATGTATACCATACACAATGTCCCATCACCTTATACACAGGCCATACATACTCCACAGCTCCACTGGCCTGGCGCTGGTTTCTCCTGTAGCCAGCTAAGCCTTCAGCTCAGGCAACATCCTCTGAGCTGAACTCTCCTGGAGCCAGAGTCCCACGCAGCCTCTGTTAGCTTCCCAAACCTCTCCCAGTCTCTTTCCAAGAATCTCTCTACAGAGCTGCCATTAAGCTCTGTTACGCCTGGTCACCGTTTCCCCACTGAGCTCTGAGCTTTCTGGGCTGGCCACCCACTGCTCAGCTGGCCCTACTCAGGACTAAGATGCACCTCCTTAAAGGGCCAGTAGCATGGCAGGCACTCTGCCTTGCTACCATTTGCTTGCAAAGAACTGACACTAGCAAGTGGTAACAGTGTTGTGTGATTTGATTATCACAGAGCAAGCTTCAATCCCTGATGCATCACTTCCTGCTTTCTACTTCCTACCTCTGAACAACCATAGAAGTGTGACCAAAGAGAGTCCTAGAGTGTCGGCTTCCTCCTCCATGCCACGCTCTGTGCTACTTCTAGAATAACGAATGTAGTGATATTACAAGGGCATTCCTACCTGCCCTTTGAATCATGGGAATACTGCACCCAAGGGAAGTAGGGACGGGGAGGAGCCAGTGAAATGTACAGGGACCAGCAGTTGTGTGTATTCCTTGTTACAGGACAAGACATATAGATTAAGGAATGTGTGGTGAGTATGCAAGAGGAAAAGGTATTTTTCAAATGAGACCTATTTGTGTTTCCCTCGCTAAGAAGAGATGATCCACATAGTAGATAGGAACCTGCTATTACCAGCTAGTGGAGTTACTACCCCTGTTCTTCTAAAAGCTCCCAGTTCTGTCCCGCCTATGGGTGTGGTTTTTTCCGCTATAATATACCCAAACATGCTTTCCCAGAAAACACATCCCAAGTAGTGCACTCAGTAGCAGACAGTGTTTTGGATTCAGCCTTTTGGAGGAATGACTACCACTAAGAATTCTTTCAAATACCACAAAAGAGTGCCTTCAAAAGCCATGAAAACACTCTCTGCTAACCACTTTGGGGGTTTTCATGTTGTGATTTGATGTCTGAATTATTGTATCAATGGCAATCCCATCAGAGGGAACTTTTCAGTGGGTTACCACACGGCACAACAATGTGGAATTCTCGGATTGCTGGAGGAGTGGAGGCCCCGGGGTGTTTTCCATTTCTTTTAAAGCCACATTTTCTGATGTTAAAAGCACCCAAAGCTTCATTGTGGAATGAGGAAGTGTGCTACTAGCCTTCCTGAGGGACAAATATCATTTTCTTCCCTCCGCCACCCCCATTTTTAAAAAGATTTTAAAATGCAGCCACAGATTTGTTCCTTAAAGCGAAGAATCCAAAATGGCAGCGAGTGTTTTTCATCTCTGCAGAAAACCTTCATAACATTGCACTCTGTCCTACCATGACAACACAGTCTTATTTAGTGACACTGTTTGAAGAGTGAATAAAGGAGATTTGCTTTGACATTTCTCTTCACAAGGAAAGAGAAGGAAGTAGCTCTGTCTTCTCCTCAACAAGAGAGGAGAAATGTCATAAGAAATCACTAGTTAGGTATATTCAGATATGTTATCTTTTTTTCCCCCCTAGCTTCTCCCTCCCTTCACCCCACTAGTTTTCTTCACTGTTGGAAATTTTTTTAGATTAAAACTGTGAAAGAGACAGCTTCTGGGAACATACAGGTTTTGAGTCTTCTTAATATTTCAAGGAAATAACACAGATACACTAGGAAAACATGAGAATATCTCCATATATAGCTTACTAGAGGCCTAGGTTTGGTCTCAGACCAATGCAGTTTTTTCTCTCCCCCCCAAATTTCAAACAGGGTTACTCAGGTCTACCAGAAAGCAGAATGGGTGTCTTCAGATGGACAGCACCCACCTTTTCTCCACCCCGGGTGGGTTGTCTGTTTAAAGGCAGCCCACCAGATTTGCAGGTGTCAGGGGGGGGAAAGGGTCTCAGAGGGGTAAGGATGGGGAATACCTCACCCCCCGAGGGCAGAGAAGAAGAAGGAACCCGGTAGGGAGAAAGCTTACGGAAGGAGGACCTCTCAGTAGGTCTTGGAACCCCAAGAGACTACTTTCCTCTTATAGCCAGGGAACCCAGCTTCAGAGAGGGTCTAGGTCATCATTGAGGTCAGAGAGAAGTAAGACCCCACGCCCAGAAGAGAAGGCATGAGAAGGGATTCCGAAGTACAGAGTTCCAAGACAAAGGGGGGGGGGGAGTGATCAGAGGCAGGGTCTAGGAACAGAATTAACCGGCCCCAGGTGAAAGGAAAAACTTAGGTGGGGCCCCACCGTACACAGAGGACAATGCCCCGGGTTGGGGTGCAGCACGCAAGAACTACAGCTGGGGACAGGGCAGCAGGAACTAAGCCAGGACTCCCAGGATACTACACACCGGACTCCCCAAGAAGGGAACCAGGCACAAGGGCTACGAGGAAGACCACAAGGTGGGAAACAAGTCACGACACACAGCACACAAAACACACCAAGAGGGGACCGAATACAGAGACTAAAGGGAAGACAGGGATCGAACACACAGACTAAGAGGGAACAGGGCAGGTAGGGAGATACACCGAGAGGGAATCAAGCACACGGGCTATGGGGGAACAGGGGGGTAGAGAGACAAACCAAGAGGGAATCAAGCACATGGGCTATGGGGGAACAGGTGGGGTAGGGAGACAAACCAAGAGGGAATCAAGCACACGGGCTATGGGGGAACAGGGGGGTAGGGAGACAAACCAAGAGGGAAGTGAGCACACGGACTATGGGGGAACGGGGGTAGGGAAACAAACCAAGACACACAACACGCGACCAAAAGGGGAATCCCTGCTATAGAAGCAGAGAGCTAGGCGCTACTGTATCATACACACGGCAAGGGATAGATTGAGGAAGAGACATTGCTCCACCAGTTTCCTGAGGCCACACCAGTGTTTAAATACCATCTGTGGCCAATCAGGAAGCTGGGAGGCGGGACTGGGACAACAAGTCCCGGCTGAGAGAGGGTGCAGACATACAAGGGACATTGAGACAGGGGAAAGCATATAGAGGAGGAATGCGGGGGGTTAGCAGGTCCACCAGGTGGTGCAGGCCCCAAAAGTGCCTCTCCCGCATCCCAAGGGCAAGGGTTCACGCCCGGGACCTGACAGCAGGTGGAGCAGGAGTGGAACAGGGGGCAGCCCCACTGGTAGCGCTCCAGAACATCCGGGAGCATTGCCAGCAGAGCAGGCAGCCCAAACCTGCCGGATGGCTGCTGCCGCTCCACTCTTGGCCAGGGATTTCCCCAGGCAATGCCACAGCGTTGTGGGTGGCAGCCTAGAGCATCGTGCGATCAGCGATCGGCTCACAACTCTGGTGTGGGGGGAGGGGTACACTGCACTGGTGGCCCATGGGCCACAGTAGCCACTGGGTCATTTCAACCAAACCCAGGCAGGGCTGCAAGTGGGCAGATGTGCTCTGGGGGTGAGCCTCCCTGCACCCATGTGAAAACATTGAATGTGGCAGGGCAGGGGAATATCTAAATATCAGTTTAACTCCAAAATAAATTGTAATTTGACTCACTTGTTGCCTATGAACAGCCTTAACCCTCAGACTTTAACATCATGAATATTTGTGAAAAAATATGCCCTTTTGTGCGGTTTTGTATCTTTTTATTTAAAATATTCTTTTGTATTTTGTTTGTGTAGCAGCCTCTGGATAAATCACTTGATTAATAATAATAAAAAAGCTATGATCATGTCTTTCTAAAGATCCTACCACTATACTCTGTAACCAGTGTCCTGCCCTCTCAAAGAAGCGTAGAGTGGAAGAAAGCCAGGTGGTTGAATACTAAATGCTAGAAAGAGGTTTTATAAGAGCATGAAAGAAGTTGCAAAGTGAGTTTTTTTGGTCAATAAAAGGAAACGGCTGATATCTTGAACTTTTAAATTAATATTCTCTTGCAGTAGCTTAATTAAATCCTCATTAACAAGTACCACATTTTTACTGTGAGTTGTGCTGAATTTAATTTCGAGCTATCCAGAAACACCAGCTGCTAAAATGGTGTATTTCCCAGCAGAATCTCATGGGCTTGGCTTTCAAAATCTGCAAACTCTGCTGCTAATAGCTGTTACTATCCATTTTCTCTCCCCTGAGGGTGAACCTGCAGAAATCTTTGGCAAGCTTTTTGCTGACCTTACTATCAAAATATTCCAAGCTCTGTTTGGGAATTGTCCCCCCAAAAACGAGTGGTTTAGTCTTAACTGTACCATGCTACAAAGCCCTGATAATTTCCATTTTACTGCTTGCGTGTATGAAAGAAAGCAAAGCATACATTCTCCCTGCCCCAGTGTACTCGAGACATAATCCAAGCTTTTTATTCAGACTTGCATGTTCTGCATCGTAATTTTAAAATCTGCATGTTATAAACAAAAGAGGCATTTGCAAAAAAACCTCACCCAAGGAGTTATCCAAGATGCTGCATACATGAAAAAATAATTTACTCCCAGGTCTCTTAGCTATGATGAACTGTTCATTATGAGGAGCTGGCAAGTGTAAAATTAGCTGTTCCAGAAAAGAAAAAAAACCCGTTGCTCTTGAGCACCGTGACTGATAAACGTACATCAAGTCAAAATGCTAGGAAACAACATTTAACATTGGAGGCAACCAAGGAAATAAAGAGTATGTGTCTTTCACATAATGCTTCCATCATTGTGCATGTGGTATTTTTAAATTTAGAATATGGTCATCAAAGCCCTATCAATTATAATTTGAATTAAATTCCCCAAATTGGTGGATTAATCTTGGTGCCCATGACAGAGACTAGAACTACTTGTCCTCTTAACTGTTCTACCAAAGAGCAGGATGTAAATAATGCATACCAAACTTCCTGTATGAAACCCGAGAACGCAGTCAGGCAAAACTAGAAGCATGTATAAGATCGCTGGAAACAGTGGCCAGACCTTCCAAACTGGGCCACCTATGTATGGTACCTAGGTACCAAAACTGGTGGCTGGACTTATTTCAGATTTGCAGCTCCCTCCAGTGAAATCGCTGGGAAGTACAGCTTCTGTAATCTCTGCATTTTCTATGGTCCAATACGTTGTGTGATGCTAAGTTCTGATTTCAATGTTTCCACTGTTTGACACAACTGTGTAAGCTAGGAATAAACTAGCTTGGTTTGCCTATGCTCTTCTGAGGTTGCAGCTCCTTTGTAAAACTCTTGGGATTTTGAAGCCAAGCAAATAGAATTGAAAAATCAAAATGGTGGGGGGGTGGCAGAGCATCCTAACATCTCATTTTGACTTACTGCACTAGGATTTGCAGTGTGCCTTGCCAGCTGTCCACAGGGCTAACACTGAAAATGTTGATATTGAGCACTAATATATCATGACTCTTTCCAGGCGGTAGGTGAAACCTTGAAGAAAAAGTGGCTCTGTCTTCAAAAAAGTGACCTGACCTTTGCTTTGGTGGGTTTGAGGTTAAACTTGTCTTTGCAAGAAGTTTTTTTTTAAAAGCACTGCATGCTTTCCAATGCATCCTTTCTAGCTGACTGACTGAGTTATGCCTACGTTCAGCACGAAGGACTAACTTAATTTTTCTAAAAGTCAAGCAGCATGTTATTAGTATTAGTTAACTAGTAACGCCACATAACACAGATGAGACTATTTTCATGGGTTTAAAATATTGGACCTGAAACCTTTGATATGCTTAGGAACTAAAAATTTGCTTCTGATTCAAAAAGAAATAAAACTATATCCCCAAATTTTATGAAGGCTTAATATTCTTTGGATATCAAAGGAATCAAAAACCGAGCATGCTTCTATTTTTATTACACTAATGGTATGAGAACTTCTTGCAGCATGCAAAGAGCTCTTTCGAGTGAGACTGCAACACATTTTTAAAAATTGAGCTAAGATATTGTTTGGACTGTAAAAAGTGTTTTAAAAATGCAGTCATGTGTACGTGTTTTTCAGTGGGGATAGAGAATAAGACAATATCACACAGTTCACTATCCATAAACAATATCTTTCCCTGGACACAGTATGTAAGGCCATTGTAAATGACTCTTGTTTACAACAGAGTGAAGCAGGAGAAATCTATTTAATAGATTCTTATTTAATGAAATCTATGTAAACTTATGGGACACTTTTGCTCCCCTGGAATTAGACCCTGCAGTTTCTGTGCACCCAAAATTCCCTTTACTTCAGTTATCCTTTGAACTATTATCCATAAAACTAGGATGGGACTTTTTCGAAGTGCAAGGAAAAGCAGCAGGAGTCTGTTGTACATTACCCACATGGCAAAGACATCCACTGGCACACGTAACAGCTCCGTGCACATAGGAGGCACGGACTATCAGAGATCTGCACTTTTGTCATAAAGATCTGGAAGAATTTAGCCCACAAATTTGGAGAATCTAAAGGAAAGACTGATGTCCATTGGGGTTGGATTAGGCATTTTATTCTTGAAAACTCAAAAACCTAGAGTTTTCAAACGCTAGAAAAACACTCCTCCCCTGCGGTCCATCATTCTAAAATTTTATTCGTATTATGATTGCTTTTTCTTTTAAGACTGCACTTACTGCATTGTGTGCCCTGTGTAAAGATGAATTAATTACATTCCCTAATCCAAGAACACCTTTCCAAATGAATCTATTCAATTGATTTGATTTAGCTAACTCATATTTCCTTTTTCAAAAGTCCCCTCTAGTCAATTTAATGCATAATTAGAGTTCTAAGAAAATTATGAAGTAGTTAAAACAAAACTCTTGTTAGACAAAACCTACTTCAGTGAGAGTTGCCTAAGCATGAATCTTGCTGTATTTGAGCACCTCCTCGTCTTGTAAATGAAAGCTACAAAACTGTTTTATGCTGGGTAAATTGCTTTACCATTATTATTAACATAAATGTAAAATTGGAGGGGGCACTCCTACTGGTTTTAGTTCCATTTAACTTCATAGAGAGCTTTGTCTAAACTGTAAGTGTGTGCAGCATTTTGGTTGCTAACATAGTTCAACCACTGGATTTTAAACAGAAAGCATGTACATGTCTCTGTAAAGACAGGAGGAACTACAGGTCACTAGGTTGGAATAAATCAAGGGCCCAATCCAGCAGATCTTCCTTATGTGGAGCCCTGATCTCGTAAGAGGCTCAAGCTCTTCAGCTCGCACTGGTCTTTCCAGGGAATCTTTAACATCTCACACAAGGGTAAGACAGCGTATCAAACTCTCTAGTGGAATGGTTCCCATGAGTAAAGACTCCGGGATTGGGCCCCAAGTGTATTCTTAATCTTGATTAACAAATTCATCACAGATATTTATTTGATTTATTTTTTACAGTACTGTATTTGTATACTTTATTTTTAACAAGTACAAAGATTGCTTCCAGCACTTAATACTATCAGTTTAATTTATGGATTGTTCTGGGATATATATATAATATATATTTTGTAACAGGTAATCAAGTTTCCTCCTGACAATAGTCATTGTTGATTTCACTGTTGTAGGGGAAAGGCTCTAGGGCGGCAGATAAGGCTGTTGCCATGGTGATGAAGGAGATACCGAGGGAGGAGTCTGCAGAGGAAAAGCCCCTCCTTACTATGACATCACAGGTGGGCAGAATGCTAGGATTCCAGGAGGAAGCTGACATATGTGTTGATCTAATGGAGAATGTAATTTAACTAGTGGAGAAGAATTTCACATGGAATCAAAACTCTAAATAAGGCAATTATAGTTTTCACCAACAAAAAAAAGAGGAGCTATTACAAAATGGCCACTCTCCCAAATATGCATGGGGAAAAAAGGAGAAAGATCCTCATTGCTTAGTCTTGTAATTGATGCATTATAGTGTCAGTGGTCCAATGAAGCTTAGTCTTTTAGAAAATGTCTTGTGAAAAAAACAAAAAAACCCACAAATTTATATTTCCTCTTAAAATAATATAGGAAAAAAAATAGCCTTTGGTAAATGAATTCACAGCTTGTGCTTTGGCGCTTTTGAAGGAAAAGCAACAACAACAGCAACATCAACAACAAAGTTCTAAACAGTGATTTGTACAAAGCGCCATGTGCATATGTCAGTTACCAGTCGAATATCTAGAGCTGATTAAAAATGTCAAATATTATTCATGCTGTCAGTATTTGCATATTCTATACATACACGTTCATACATAAAATGTACAACTCAAATCACAAGCAACAGCCACTTCAGAGTGGTATCATCTTTGAAAAAACATGAGATCCCTTTTAAGTTTTCTCTATCATTTAACTCATGCTTCTGATCAGAGTATTTTCCACGTGTCATCTCGGTCCAGCTGGTCAATGCAAGGCTACAGTTCCATTGTCCAAAACTGTAGAGTTAAAACACAACTGTTGGCAACTGAAAGACTTTGTATTGAAGACACCGGGGGGGGGGGGGAAGCGGGGGAGGACTAACGCTTGAATAATGGACAGCTGCACCCTGCCTTGTACCAGTGGAGATCAGTCCCAGCTCTTGCAAACATGTGACTCAGAGTAACAAGTATTACACTAACTTGCAATGCATCTGAATTTAATAATAAAATAATAATAATAATAATAATAAAAAACTCCCTAGAAATGTTGTCCTACCATTTGTAATTTCCACCCCCCACAGTAACATTTATAACAGTAAAAGCTCATCATTGCTTGGTTTGATCCTTAGTGGTTTTATATAAATCAGTTGTTTACGTTTAAAAACAGGGTTATCAGTTATGCTTGCATCCAGAAAAGAAAACCCCAAACTTGTTTTCTTATTATGACTATATCAATGTAGCATTTACTTTACAATAAGAATATATTATTCTTAAAAGATCATCGCAAGTTTAGAGACACTGTACAACGTTTTCCGCTACTTCAATTCATTAGTAATAAAAGATTTCTTGCTGACATCATCATACACTTTGGAAATCATTTTTCTTGGCCTCCTAAACCTCTGTCTGTTATTGTATTATGTATGTGTGATGTCCTGTATTCGTTCAAATGTGACTGCTTGAGAGGATAGGATGCATTCTTTAATGCATCCTATTCTAATTTTACACTAAGCATTTTCTGAATTGCAGATCCTCATCGCCGGATTCATAAAATGCTTTTTGGCACCATTTGTAATGGCTGTCTGTAAAATACACTCAGCAATAGCTTGTGACATTGTTTTTGCAAAATAAAATGGCCGTGTGCATTTGTAGTCAGATGTACCTTTTCCCGCTACACAAAAGCACCTACTTCCCTGCTATGTACTAATTGGCTGCACAAGCCAAAAGGAAGCAGAATCAAGTCAAAAAGTGAGTATTTTCCACAGCCGCTCCCACGTCACATATATGTGATGTGCAGTATATGACCATGTTGCAGTATCACTTGTGTCCTGAGTGCGTGAACATGATGCTGTTGTCCTCCTTGTCTCTGTGTATACCTCTTGTTCAGAACGTCCATTTCAAATAATGTAATGGTACGTGGCAATATTGTACGCTCGGCCTTTTCTCAATGATTTTTTTGTCCCGATTCTTCACAAGGTGAGACAGACAAAAGCCGAGGTGGCTGCTGCTCTCAGGATGTTAATATGAAGACAGACTGGAAATGTTTAACTAATTACAGATTGGCCACTGGACAGATTTCCCATATCCAATCAAAAATAGTAACGCCTAGTCTTTGGGAAGCAATCGCCTACTACCCAGCCAAAATTGGCACTGAAGGATATAATTATGGCCATATTGAGTCAATTTTGGCCCCATTGAGGGCCAGTCAGTTTCAAAACGCTTATCTTCAGTGGAGTTGAAGGTTTACCATTGTTGCTTGGTCTTCTAACTTCCCCATTTGTGAAATTCCTGTTGAAGTTTGTCTGGGAACCACTAGATCTGCCTAATTCCCACTAAGGCCCCAAAATAAATGCAGATTATATTTAAATAGACACAAAGGGCTCAAGCCAAAGTGTATGCACGCACAAAATGCGTGTGCATGGTGCTTGCATTGCACACTCGGCGCACACCGTGTACACATGTTGCATGTATTGTGCTTGTACCAGGTCTGTGTGGACTTGGGTCTGCTCCATAGGTTGTTTAATGAGCAAGATGAGACCTTGCTCCACAAGGAGACGGGTGATACAAGGACTTAGGATACTTCATTTTGGACATCAGTTTAGTAGTTCACATTAGTCAACTCTGTGACGACACATCTGCTTCCTTGATTTTGCAAGAAATTGCTAGTCAGTTCACCAGTTCACCAGAGCATGGAGGTGTTTGGTCAAGATGCAGAGAGGAGTCCTCTCCTCTGCTGTGCGTCTAAAAATACCAAAATACTACTCTTTGCTGTAGCATGAACTGGTCACATATTCACATGCAAATGGTTTTATACTCCTGGCCGGTTTCTGATGGAGAGACACACCCCTTAATACCATTTGAAAACCTACACCATTATTTCAGTAGTAGAGGATCCATTGCTTTAGCAGTAGGGATAGACTAGATGGTTGAATATGTCTTTTCAATCTCTATTTTCTGTGGTTTTGTCTCAAATTGTTAAATAAAAGTTGTTCTATTGGCATTTTTTACTTTTATTTATTTACAAAAAATATATAACCTGTGCCCTCTTGCACATTGGCAACCCGGGGCGGCATACAACATAAGATATAACAATAAAACTATAACAATAAAATCAATTAAAATACAACATCTCATATATATATATTAAAAAAATCTACAATAGCGGCTGACAAATACTCCCCCAACCCTACCCACCCCCTCCTCGAAGGCCCGGCAGAACAGCCAGGTCTTACATAACCAACAGCTTGAATTGGGCCTGGAAGACAATAGGCAGCCAGTGCAGAGTCCGGAGCATCGGTGTAATGTGCTCGCAGCGACCCATCTCTGTTAGGAGGCGGGCCACCGCATTCTGCACCAGCTGCAGCCTACGGACCGTCGCCAAGGGTATCCCACAGTAATCCAGTCAGGAGGTAATGAAAGCATGGATGATGGTGGCCAGATCCGAGTCAGGGACATACGGCCGAAGCCGTCACACCAGATGTAATTGGCGGCATATCAGAGTTGCCAAATTTAATATATCAAGTTTCGCTGCAGAGAATAAGGCTTTGGGAGCTAATGAGATTTTGTGCAATATGTTCCATTTTATATTTCTCTCTGTCTCTGAGTAAAGGTTCAGAGACAGAAAAAAAACAAAACCTAAAAATGATGGTATCTATCAGTGGAAATGAGAAACGTGGAGAAGCAGCTAATATAATTACTTCAGCCCTTTTTACATAGACACTCTAACACTGATAAAATGGGTGTTACATTTTATTATACATTTATTTTCTTACATTTATGAGTTGCCCCATATGCCTACGGCATCCCGGGGCGACATACAATTAAAATGTATAAAACTTTTACTTTCATAAAAACATCAACAATTAAAACTTCCAGGGACAAAGAAAAATAAAAAAATAAAGGCAGGGAGAATAAAAACCCTAACTCACCCTCCCAAAAGGCCTGGGCGAACAGCCAGGTTTTACAAGCCCGCCGAAATGTTAGGAGGCTTGAGGCCAGGCGAGCTTCCTCCGGGAGAGAATTCCAAAGACGCAGCCCAGCCACCGAGAATGCCCTCTCCATCGTGGCCCCCCGCTTAACA